>PITA01013019.1:0-59331 GCA_004023965.1 Spilogale gracilis
TGCTGAGCAAAATAAGTCAGTCAGAGAAAGACAATTATCATATGATCTCTCTGATATGAGGAATTTGAGAGGCAGGGTGGGGGGGGTTCATGGAGGGAAGGAAAACATGAAACAAGATGGGACCAGGGAGGGAGACAAACCATAAGAGACTCTTAATCTCAGGAAACAAACTGAGGGTTGCTGGGGGGTGGGGGAAGGAATAGGGGGCTGGGTGAGGGATAAAATAAAAATTAATAAAAGTTGACTGGGAGGTGGGTCTGTAAAGTGACTGCTTCTATTTATTTTTTTTTTAAGATTTTATTTATTTGACAGAGAGAAACACAGCCACAGAGGGAACACAAGCAGGGGGAGTGAGAGAGGGAGAAACAGGCCTCCCGCCGAGCAGGGAGCCCGATGCGGGACTCGATCCCAGGTCTCCAGGATCATGATCTGAGCCGAAGGCAGTCGCTTAACCAACTGAGCCACCCAGGCGCCCCTGACTGCTACTATATAAATCACAAAGCAGGAACAGATGAAAAAACTTTCCTAGAACAGGTAGGAGGGGGTAGGGAGAGGTGGAGAGGAAGGAAGGGATGCTCTTTGGGGGCAGACAAAGCAATAGACAGTCTCTAGATTAGTGTTCAATGTAAAAAGTAAGGTCATATATCCAGGATGCTTTTGACTGCAAGTAATAGAAACTCAGTTGAGGCTTTTTTGCTTTATTGGGGGGAGGTGCATATTGGTTACAGTAACTCAAAGGACCTGTGGGTAGTGGGCCAGTTGGATCTAGGTGCTCAAATAATGTCATCAGACCCTCCATCTCTCTGAGCAGCTTCTCCCCAGCGTGCTTAGGGCAGCCTCCAGCCTCCAATAACCACACACGCATTGTACCTTAACAACAGCAGCCTAAGGAAAATGGTTCTTTCCTAATTGTTAGGGAAGAAAAAAGTCCTAGGGAAAAATTCTGATTGGTTCAACCTCTATCACATGCTCTTTCCTGGACCAGTTGCTGTGGCCAGAGAGGTGGAGTTGCCTGACTGGTCAGACCTGGGTCAAGCAGGGGTGGGGATGAGAAAGGGTGGGCTCACCCCACTTCAGACCACAGTGAGAGGTGGTCCCATTGGAGTAAGAGAGAGAGAAAGTAGATCAACAGGTAGAACCCAGAAATGCAGATTTCTACCTCATTCCTGAAGTCAATACGTATTCTATACGGTCAAGGACTTAAGGGTGGGGGTGGGGGGAGAAGCCATTCAAGAGCTAGCAAAAAATATTGGTGACTGAAAGAATAGGAGTCTTGGTAAATGCCTTTTTAATCATAACAGTAAATTAAATTTCATAAATAAAAACACCAATGTATACTAAAGTTCAGTAGCACAAAAATGTACCAAACATCAAATCTCTATAAGCAAGATCAAAAGACTAATGACACATGGGAGTAGGGGGATTTGTAACCTACATGTCAGACAAAGCATTGGTAACCCACTCATGCCAAAGAATTCTTAGAGATTAATACAAGATGGCCACTTCGATAGAAGTCTGGGGAAAAAATGGCATGTACAATTCTGAGAAAGCAGGACAATGGAAGTATACTACACAGATGAAAGATGTGAATAATAAAAATTTCAAGAGTATGAATTCCCAGTAGAAAAATCAACATGCTCAGACATGGTTGTTTGGAGTGTCAGTTGGTCTAACCTTTTGAAGGATAGGTTGGTTGGATGTATCAAAGAGTGAGAGTCATTGGTTCATTCAGCAAATATTACTTGAGTGCTCAATGCACACTAGACATTATTCCAAGTGACGCAGTAAACGTGGGAACAAGCAGACATAGTCCCCACTCACTTGGAGTCTACATCCTATGGGGAAAGGTGAATGCTAAAATCCAATCGACAAGAGGGACGCTTGGGTGGCTCAGTCAATTAAGCGTCTGCCTTCTCAAGTCATGATCCCAGGGTCCCGAGACTGAGTCCCACATTGGGCTCCCTGCTCAGAGGGTATGCTTCTCCCTCTGCCTGCTGCTCCCCCTGCTTGTTCTCTCTCTCTCAAATAAATAAATCCTTTAAAAAAAATCCAATGGACACAATAGATATAACTATATTCAATGCAACAGGAAAAGAAGGGGAAGGGAAATGCCCTGAGAGTAGGTAGCAGGAGCCCCGACTTGAGCCCAGGGTGAATCTGGAGGCAGTGACCTTGAATCTAAGATGTTTCACGCAGATGGTGTTTAACCCGATAAATATTTGCTGAGTGAAGAAATGATCTTAAGTTTTGATGCAGGGTGAATCTGTTTTTCTTGGGCCAATTTACGTTTCTGCTCACCATGCACAGGTGAACAGCTTTTCTGATCGGAAATTGACAGATGTCTTATATCATAAGGGTTCCGACCTTTACACGTTTATTGAGTGGCCAAGGAAGGTGCTGGCCAAGATAGGAGCAGGAAAGACTTGTCCAAAGTGAAGGGTCTGCATGTGTAAAGCACCTGAGATGAGGAAGGACAGAACCTGTCCAGGGAGGGAAAGGTCATGGCGATTGGGCCATGGAGGGCGTGGGTGAGAGGCCTGTGTGGGCTCCGCCGACTGACCGGGAGCCATGTCCACGAGCCCAGCACTGCCCACAGAGCCAGGCAGCTGGGGCCTCATTTTAGTGCCCTCCAACTTGGCTGTCCTCCCTCCCTCCCTCCAGGACAGGGAGTCTGCCGTGTTAAGGACACATGGCTGCCTGGAGCCTGTGTCCTTCTGGACAGTGCTTCAAGTCCCCTAAACCCTGAGTCCTCTGCCCAAATAGCTCCTGCCTGCTTCCAGGCCCTGTGAAGCCTTCTCCCCCGGGGGCTACCTTTCCCAGGACGCTCTGGCCCGAGGGGCTGAGGGTGTGGACGGAGTTTGGATATGTGGGCATGGCATCTATACCCACACAGAGGAGGTCCCTTGCAGGGTGGGCCACAGCAGGGACATGAAGAAAGACAGGCACAGTTCTGGGAACCTCAAACCACCATGCTCTTCCTTTGGGCCCTTGCATGTTCCAGGGGGGAATAATCCAAAGCTTCTGAGAGCCAAGCTCAGAATTAAGGACCTGTTCTTAAGAACCACGAGAGGCCTGCTGAAGGAGTCTCTGTAAAGGCACTGATAGAATAAATACGTTTTTTTTTTTAAGAAGATCCTCCTGGCCATGGTGGTCTGGGGGTGGAGCTCGAAAGGAAGAAGGGTGATCATTCGTGAGGTGCTGAAAGGACATTATGGCTGTTTATATGAGGCAGGAAAAAATGGAAAAGAGGCAAACGAACAAAGGTGGTGATAGACTGGATGTGAGTGGAGGGAGGTCTCTGGAGGGTGCTGCCTACCAGGACAGGGAAGCGGACAAGGATCCACTTGGGATGGCGGGGGAAGATCCTGGACTCAATGACTCTGTTGCCTTTGAGATGTCCAAATCCAAGTGCCAAAGAGCAACCGGATGACTCGGTCCAGAGCTCTGAGGAGGGGCCGGGTTGAGGGGACACCATGAGCCATGAGCCTGTGTTTCAGTGCCCATCCAACGCCACTGGTCGGGAGCTGCCCCACGGTGCCCCACGCCACTAAGAAGGAGAAAAGGCGCCACGATGAAACTGTGGCCTGCCATTAACTGAACAGGTTTGACTGTAGATAAATTAAAATGAAAAAAAAAAGATGCATCTGAGAATCGATGAAACAGGATAGTTGGGATGTAAGTCTGGCTTCTTGTGGCTGAAGGGACAAGAGCTTCATCTCTGCCCCATGCGGGAGCCAGACTGGGTGCCCTGGGGCCCAGGCTGCTTCGGTGTGTGGGTGGGTGGCTCTTGGCCACAGGGGCCCCCCCGGTCCATCACCATGATGGCCTCCAAACATCAAGAGGGGTAAAGAGAGAGGCCATGCTCCTTCTGTGAAGACACCACCCAGAATACACATGTCATTTCCCCTCACCACCCAATGGCTGCCACTTTGTCGCATGGCATTCCTCGCTGCAAGAGAGGCTGGGGACGGTGGCCTTTGCCTCGGCGGCCTGATGGCCAGCTAGAAGCTGGGGCTCCTAAGAAGAAGGAACGGGTGGACGTTGGCACTCCCCCACCCCAGGAGTCACCTGCATGTGGGCGGAAATGGACACCGAGGGCATGGCCAACACAGGTGACCGAGAGGAAGGCCAGACCGTGCACTGGAGCCCTCCCACATGGAGCACTTGCAGAGAGATGATAATAAAGAAAAGGACTGAGACAGAAAGACCTACAGGGAAGGCCTGGGAAGCCATGGGAAACCAATGTTTGAAGGCAGAGGGAGAGGCCATTCCATCCGGTGCTGCTGGAGGCTCAAGAAAGATGAGCTTTCCAACACAATTACTGAATGGAGGGGGTTGGAAATGAAAGAAACAGGGTTTGTAGATCCTGGTGCTTGCTGAAGTTGGGTGATGCCGGGAGGCTACTTTTGAAGATGTTTGCCCGTTTCCATACATCACAACAAAATAGAACCACCTAATTGATTTATCAACATGGAAATCACTGGTGGCGCTCCCGTGAGCAGCTGCCCAGCCAAAGCCAGCCAGGAGAGAAAGGAACCTGCGGGGTCTGAGGGCACGGAGAAACACCACATCACTATCTTCTGTTCTGCACCCTCTTCCAGAAACTTCTTCTCATCAGGAGGGGGAGCCCATTCCCAAACCCTTGAATCTGGGTGCACCTGTGACTTCTATGATCAACAGAGAACAGAGGATGTGGCTTCCCTCATGTTCTCTCAGGTTATGGTAAAACACACATAAGATAAAAACGTCATTTTGACTGCTTTCCAGCATGCATTTCAGTAGTGTTAAGTGCAACCCATCTCCAGAACTCTCGTCAACCCGCAAAACCGAAGCTGTGTCCTAAGGGAAACATGGACTCCCCCTTCTGCCCTCTCTCTCCAGCCCCTGGCACCCCCATCTACTTTCTGACTTCAGGACTTGGACTCTGGTTCTCTTCTGGAGTAGTTTCGCCCTTGGAATCCAGCTGCCATGCCACGAAGAAGCCCACAGTGGTCCATGGAGAGACCATGTGGAGAGGCCCTGAGGTCCCCAGCTCACAGCCAACCGATCACCACCGTGTGAGGAAATAAGGCTTCGGGGAATACCCGCCCAAGTCAGGGGACGACCAGCGGAAACTCAGAGGATGCAGAGCAGAAACAAGTAATTCCCACGGTGCTCTGTCTGAATTTCTGAATTCCTGATCTGAAGAAACCACCAGAACAATAAGCGTCATTCAGGTTGGGGGGGTAATTGGTATGCAGCCATAGTGACTGGGACCGTTGGTCTGTCCAGCAGAGAAGAAAAGTGGGGTGGCGACCAAAGGAGTCAAGGTCAAAGAAGGATGGTCTTTGTTTCATGGGGCTAATTTTTAAGATGGAAGCTGAATATGTTTCAATGATGAATATCATTTTGAGAAGGAGGCACTGAATCTGCCGAAGAAGAATGGATTCTTCATGTGAAGCTCCTGAGAGGCAAAGTGGAGAGGGCCCTGAGCGCCCGTGGGCCCTGTGCACAGAGGGGTCACTTCTCTGTTACAACGTGTAAGATTGAAGCTGAGGCAGAAGGGCCAGAGGCAGCCACGTGAGGGCCGCCATGACCTCTCTGCTGTAGGTGGCTGGCTGGAGCACAGGGAAATCAGAGGTTTGGGGAGAGAAACAGAAAGTCTGAAAAATCTTTGCAGAAAGAGGGAGAACTTGTTGACCAGAAAGTAGAAGCACGATGTAAGGAAAAACCGTTTGGTTGATATTGGTGATTAAGAATTTCCAGGAAACAAGTACCCTGGTGGGTCCTTTTTCTTCTTTGTGAGCCTTAGGCACACAGGTATAGGCATGACATCTACACCGAGGTTAGGACCATATGTGGTGAAAGGATGACAAGGCAATGGAATTGGGGCTCCAGCGAGGCAATGCTTTCATGACAGACCTTGAAGGCTAAGCTGGAAAAGGAGGAAATCATCACACCTCGCACAAGTCAGCGTATCCAGTTCTAGGAATTTATCTGAAAAAGAACCGGTCCACCATATACAAGGAGCTCGGGAATTGCCACTCCACCCTAACTCCCAGTAGAAAGCTGAACAGACTGAAAACTCAAGAACTCTTCTTGGATCTCTGAGAGAGAGGACACAGGGCCAAGTGCTGCCTTGAGGCTGGAGAGACCGGCAAGTGAGTGCAGGGGGCCACTACTTCCAGGGAAGCCTGGCTCAAGAGGACCACCACGGGGGGAGCTGGCTTGGGGAGGAAATCCCAAGCTGAAACTGACAATGCCCTCCAGGTAAAAACCCATTCCTGAAGAGGTCCCTCCAGTGTGCTGAGATTCAACAGTGTGAGCTCAGCCAGGTTCCCAAAATAAATAGCAAAGAAAAATCCCCTCATTTCTAAACAACCCAGAGCAACCTACTCTGGACAAGGCCTGCCGTACAGGAAAGTGGTTCCCCAGAACCAACCAACCCAGGGAAGGCAAATACCACAAGGTAGCCCATTATAGCCATTCTGCCCACCTACGTGATGAGAGACAACGGGAAGGTCACAGTCCAGAGACATAAGCTCGTTGAAAGACCAAGGGAAACAGTGGGCTGCAGAATGCTCTCCCCTCCAACTCTAGCCTCACCACCATGTTGTCAAAGACCTATATAGCATCTCGTGTACCTGGAACAACACCTCCTGTACCCGGACAGCACCTCCTGTACTGGGACAGCACCTCCTGTACCTGGGATAGCACCTCATGTACCGGGACAGCACCTCCTGTACCGGGATAAAACCTCCTGTACCCGGGACAGCACCTCCTGTACTGGGACAGGACCTCCTGTAGTGGGACAGCACCTCTTAAACCTGGGACAGCACCTCCTGTACGTGGGACAGCACCTTCCGTACCCGGGACAGCACCTCCTGTACCGGGACAGCACCTCCTGTACCCAGGATAGCACTTCCTGTCCCCGGGACAGCACCTCCGGTACCCGAAACAGCACCTCCTGTACCCGGGACAGCACCTCCTGTAGCTGGCGGGAGAGCACCTCAAGTACCCGGGGGAGCACCTCCTGTTCCCCGGATAGCACCTCCTGTACCCGGGACAGCACCTCCTGTAGCCAATGGGACAGCACCTCCTGTAGCTGGCAGGAGAGCACCTCAAGTACCCGGGACAGCACCTCCTGTACCCGGGACAGCACCTCTTGTACCCGGGATAGCACTTCCTATACCCAGGACAGCACCTCCTGTACCGGGACAGCACCTCCTGTACTGGGATAGCACCCCTGTACTGGGATAGCACCTCCAGCACCGGGACAGCCTATGTGGCTCTAGAGAGAAAAAGGCAACCAAACCAAGTCAAACCATGAGAAGAGACAGAGCCTCAGAACTCGACATGGGACAGATGTAGCAATGATCAGACTGGAAATTTAAAATTAAAAATTTTATGAAACTATGCAGGAATACCTCATTTTCTTGCACCTTGCAGATACTGTGTTCTTTTTTTTCCCCCTGCAAATTGAAGATTGTGGCAATCCTTCATCAGGCAAGTCAGCCGCCACCATTTTTCCAACAGCATTTGCTCTCTTTATGTCTCTATGTCACGTGTTGGTAACTCTTGCAATATTCTGAGCTTTTTCGTTATTATTATATTTCTTATGATAATATATGATCAGGGCTCACAACTCACTGAAAGCTCAAATAATGGTTAGCATTTCCAGTATGACATTGTTTAAGGTATGTGCTCTGTTCTTTCTTAGACATATGTTATTGCACACTGGATAGAATACAATATAGTATAAACCTAGCTTTGATATGTGCTGGGAAACCAAAAGGTTCATTTAGCTCATGTTCGTGCAATATTTACTGTATTGTGGTGATCTGGACCCCGACCCTCAAGGCCTCCAACATATGCCCGTGCCATGGGTACTAACGGATCAAGGACCGGTATGCAGCTTGGCAGAAAGATGGAAATCCTAAGGAAGAACCAAAAGAAATGCTAGGGCTCAAGCCACAAAGAATGCCTTGGGTGGGCTTACTAATTTTGACTGGGGATGACGGACGACAGAGCCGCTGCACTCGAGGACTTCTCAATAGAATCCCCAAAAATGGAAAAGCAAAGAGAACCAAAAGGGTAACATATGTGTGATGGGAATTCCAGACGGAAAAGAGAAAGAATCAGAAAAAATACTTGAAACAATAGTGACTGAGAATTTTGCCAAATTAACGTCAGGCAGAAAACCACACATTTGGGAAGCTCCAAGAGCACCACGCAGGATAAATGCCAAGCAAACAAGACAAAACTACGCTTAGGCATATCATTTCAAACTACAGAAAATCAAAGATGAATAGGAAAAAAATACCTTAAAAGATCTAGAGGCAGGGGGAGCATCTCACCTATAGAGGACAAAGATAAGAATTATATCTGACTTCTCCTCAGAAACCATGCAAGCAAGAAAACACTAAAATGAAATTTTACAAAGTGTTGAGAGGAAAAAATCTCCACCAATGCACAATTCTCTACCTTGTGAAGGAGAAATAAGATCTTCTCAGACAAATATTGAGGGAATTTGTTGCCAGTAGACATGCCTCTCAAGAGATGTTAGAAGTTCTTTAGAGAGAGGGAATACAATGCAGTCAAAAATTCAGATCTACCTAAAGTAAGGTAGAACATTAGAGGAGGAATAGTGAAGATGAAATAAAAAAATTTATTTTTCTTAACTTTATACTCTTTTTTTAAAAAGATAGATTGATTGATTTATTTATTTATCTATTTATCTATCTATCTATTTATTTATTTATTTGACAGAGACAGACACACTAGAGAGGGAACACAACAAGCAGGGGGAGTGAGAGAGAGGAAAGCAATCTTCCTGCCGAGCAGGGAGCCCAATGTGGGGCTCGATCCCAGAACTTGGGGATCATGGCCTGAGCTGAAGGCAGACACTTAACTACTGAGCCACCAGGCGCCCCATTAACTGTATACTCTTAATAGATCTCACCAATAATGCTTTGCTCGAAATAATAACAGCAATATATAAAGTATTCAATTCTGTAGGCTAATGTACATGCCTGGATTTATGTAGGATTATGTATGAATGAGATGAATGGCTTCAGAAATACAAGTACAGGAGGAAAGAATAAGGAATCTTTTCTTATTAGACATGGTACAGTAGTGAGTGTTATTTGAAGTAGATTTGGATTAGTTGTAATTGCATATTGCAAAGTCTACATTGAGTATTAAAAATAGCATAGGAACCAATGATGCATGAAAAGAATTACACAGTATGACCCCGGGGGATTTATGCCAGGGGTGCAAGGAAGGTTGGCTCATCATTCGAAAATCAATTACTGTGGTACATCACATCAATAGGCTAAAAAAAGGAAAATCATATGATTATATTAACAGATGCAGAAAGGCGCTTGTCAGAATCCAATACCTATTCATGATAAACACTCTCAGAATTTCCTCAATTTTATAAAGAATATCTGCAACCCTCCCCTCCCACAGCTGACCTTATACTGAATGGCAAGATGCTCAAAGCTTTTTCAGTAAGATCAGGTACAAGGGAGGGATGGCTCCTCTCATCACTGTTTTTCAGTACTGTACTGGGATTTCTAGTTAGTGCAGTAAGATGAGAAAAAGAAATAAAAGGCATCTAGTATGGGAAAGAAGACATAAAATTGTCTTTGTTTGCTGATGATATGATCATGCCCGTAGGAAATCCAAAAGAATGGGGGCGGGGGGAAGAGCCTCTGAGAGGTAATAAGCTATCATAGCAAGTTTGTAGGATACAATTTTATTTTATTTTAAGATTTTATTTATTTAAGAGAGAGAGAGAGAGAGAGAGAGAGAGAACACAAGCAGGCAGAGCAGCAGGCAGAGGGAGAGGGAGAAGCAGATTTCCTAGCTCAGCAGGGAGTCTGATGTGGGGGTAGATCCCAGGACCCTGAGATCATGACCTGAGCTGAAGGTGGACACTTGGTCAACTGAGCCCCCCAAGTCCCCCTGCAGAATAGAATTTTAAAATACAAAAGTAAATTGCTTTTCCTATATACTAGCAATAACTGGACTATGACATACAGACACACACACGCATATGCACACATGCAATATCATTTACATTAGCACTCCAAAATAAAATACTTAGCTATAAATCTAACAAAACAAGTCCAAGATCTATATGAGGAAAACTACAGAACTCTATGGGTCAGAATCAAAGAAGAACCGCATAAGTGGAGAGATCTCCTTGTTCATGAATAGAAAGACTCAATATTGTCAGATGGTCTGTTTCTCCCCACTTGGTCTATAGAGTCATTGCAGTCTTAACCAGAGCCTCAGCAATTATTTTGTGGATATCAACAAACAAATTCCAAAATTTATGTGGAGAGGCAAAAGACCCAGAAGAGCCAACCCAGTACTAAAAGAGAACAAAGTTGGAGGGCTGGTGCTGCGTGACTTTAAGACGTGCTGTGAAACTATGGTAATCACGATGGGGGAGTAGGAGCAAACACGGAGACAAATAGAAAGCTGAATTTAGCTGAATAAATATAGTCGAAAAATAATCTTTGACAAAAGAGCAAAGGCAAGACAAAGGAGTAAAGACCGTTTATTCAACCAGTGGTGCTAGAAAGACGGGATGTCCACATGCAGAAAAATGAATCTAGACACAGACTCTACACCCGTCACAAAAACAAACTCAAAATGAATCACAGACCTCAACGTAAAACACGAAACTGTAAAACTGTAAAATGGGGATGCAGTTTTAAATAAAACACCAAAGACACGATCCATGAAAGAAATAACTGAGAAGCTGCACTTGATTAAAATTAAAAATTTCTGCTCTGCAAAAGACAGTGACAATAGAATGAGAAGACAGGACAGGAGAAAGTATCTTCAAAAGATACATCTGGGGGCACCTGGGTGGCTGTCAGCGAAGCGTCTGCCTTTGAGTCGTGATCTCAGGGGTCCTGGGATCAAGTCCTGCATCAGGCTCCCTGCTCTGTGGAGAGCGCTTTTCCCTCTGCCTCTGCCTCTTTCTGTCTCTTGTGAATAAATAAGTAAAACCTTTATTTTTTTTTGTAAGGATTTTATTTATTTATTTGAGAGAGAGAATGAGAGGGAGAGAGAGCCTACAGGAGGGGGAGGGTCAGAGGGAGAAGCAGACCCTCTGCTGAGCAGGGAGCCCCGTGTGAGACTCCATCCTGGGACTCCAGATCATGACCTGAGCCAAAGGCAGTTGCTTAATCAACTGAGCCACCCAGGCACCTCAAGTAAAACCTTTAAAAAACAAAAAAACCCAAAAGACCAAAGACACATCTGATAATGCATGGTTATCCAGAACATACCAAGAACCCTTAAAACTCGACAATAAGAAAAAAAAAATAACAAAACAAAAAAATGGGCCTAAGACCTTAACAGGACAATCCAGTGAAGATTCACAGATGGCAAATAGGCACATGAAAAGAAGTTCCCCATCATGGGCTGTCAGGGAAATGCAGACCGAAACAACGGAACACATTACGCACTGAGGTGGGAATGCAAAATGGTGTAGTACTCTCCAAGACCTTGGCTGTCTCCCCTAAAATGAAATCTACTCTTACCACACAATCCACCAGTCACACTCCTTGGTCTTTACTCAAAGGAGGTGAAGACCTCTGTCCACCCAGAAATCTGTACACAAATATTTATAACAGCTTTACACTGACAAATGTTGGAAGCAACCAAGATGGTCTTCGGCAGGTGAATGTGTAAACAAAATGTGGTCCATCCAGGCAATGATATACTATTTTGTGCTAAAAAGAAATAAGCTATCAAGCCATGAAAAGACATGGAAGGAACATAAACGCATATTACTAAGTCAAAAGGCTATTCCAACTATATGGTATTCTGAAAAAGGCAAAACTATGGGGACAGTATAAAAAAAATCAGTGGTTGTCAGGCATTGTTGAGGGAGGGATCAATAAGTGGAAAAGGGGAATTTTAGGGCAGTGATACCATAATTATGGATACATGCTATTATACATTTGTCTAATTCCTATTCATCAGTGGCTATAATATGGTCAAAAACCCATAGTAGCATTCCTTTCCCATGTATTAGCTGGAATGCTTCTTTAAAAAGAAACTTCTAGGCCCAGGTGCCTGTCTTTGGCTCAGGTCATGATCCTGGGGTCCTGGAATCGAGCCCCACACTGGGCTCCCTGCTTGGTGAGAAGCCTGCTTCCCCCTCTGCTCCTCACCCTGCTTGTGCTCACGTTCTCTGTCTCTCTCAAATAAATAAATAAAATTTAAAAAAATAGAAAGAAACTTCCTCTCCTGTACTATTTGGTTACCCAATTACACAGTATGTATAGGCTAGGCAGGTAAATAAAGACTAGTAAATGTCTTTATTTACTAGTGTTCAAAATAATTTGTTCATCCTCCAGGATCTTCCATCTGTGACCAATTAGCTTCCTGTTCCTATTATCATTTTTTAAAAGATTATTTTATGTATTTATTTGACACAGAGAGAGAGAGAGATCACAAGCAGGCAGAGAGGCAGGCAGAGAGAGAGGAGGGAGCAGGCTCCCTGCTGAGCAGAGAGCCTGATGTGGACCTTGATCCCAGGACCCTGAGATCATGACCTGAGCCCAAGGCAGAGGCTTTAACCCACTGAGCCATCCAGGCGCCCTGTTCCTATTATTATTATTAACATTAATTCTAATCTATTTAGTATCACATTAACATCTTTTTCAAAGGAATTAAAGACTTTATTCTGAAAGAGGATGCATGGTGATTACAGTTGACCTCAAACAACAGTCAAAAATCTGCCTGTTTAATGTAAAAAAAAAAAAATCTGCCTATAACTTCTGACTCCCCCCAAAGCTTGACTACAAAGAGCCTGTTGCCTGGGAGCCGTACTAAGAACAAACAGTCCACATGAATTTTGTATGTGATATGTATTATATACTATATCCTCACAACAAAGTCAGCTAGAAAAAAGAAAACGTTAAAATCATAAGAATGAGAAAAGACAGTTATTGCATTTATTGAAAAAAACCCTCGGATAAGTGGATCTGCACAGCTCAAAGCCTTATTGTTCTAGGGCCGACTGTATTTCCAGATGTCAGAAGGACCAGCCCGGGTAAGAAGAGCAGAGGCCATGCACCAGCACAGAAGGCACAGCAAGGAGCTCTTGCTTCCCCTCTTCCTCCTCTTCTTCTCCTCCTGTCTCTGCTAGTTTGAAGCCTGCTATTCGGGAGTTTTAAAGAGTGTATCAGAATGTTGTGCAACCATCACCGCCATCCATCCCATAACTCTTTTTATCTTTTGAAGCCAAAACTCTAAGGGCACCTGGGTGGCTCCGTCAGTTAAGCAACCGACTCTTGATCTCAGCTCAGGTGCTGATCTCAGGGTCTTGATCTGAGGGTCATGATGAGTTCAACGTCCGTGTTGGACTCCACACTGGGCATGGAGCTTACTTAACAAACAAAACAAGGGGCGCCTGGGTGGCTCAGTCAGTTAGGCATCTGTCTTCCACTCAGGTCATGATCTTGGGGTCCTGGGATGGAACCCCGTGTCAGGGTCCCTGCTCAGCAGGGAGTCTGCCTATTCCTCTGCCCATCCCCCTGCTCATGCTTTCTCTCTTCTCTCTCGAATTAATAAACTCTTTTAAAAAACTCTATGCTGGTGGCACCTGGGTGGCTCAGTTGGTTAAGCAACTGCCTTCAGCTCAGGTCATGATCCTGGACCTGGGATCGAGCCCCACATCAGGCTCCCTGCTCAGCAGGAAGCCTGCTTCTCCCTCTCTCACTCCCCCTGATTGTGTTCCCTCTCTAGCTGTGTTCCTCTCTGTCAAATAAAGAAAATCTTAAAAAAAAAAACAAAACTCTATGCTGGGCGCCTGGGTGGCTCAGTTGGTTAAGCCACTGCCTTTGGCTCAGGTCGTGACCCTGGAGTCCTAGGATCGAGTCCCACATCGGGCTCCCAGCTCTGCGAGGAGTCTGCTTCTCCCTCTCTCTGCCTGCCTCCCTGCCTACTTGTGATGTCTCTCTGTCTCTCAAATAAATAAATAAAAGATTTTTTAAAAACTCTATGCCATTTATTTATTTATTTATTAGATTTTATTTATTTATTTGACAGAGAGAAACACAGCTAGAGAGGGAACACAAGCAGAGGGACTGAGAGAGGGAGAAGCAGGCTTCCTGCCGAGCAGGGAGCCCAATGTGGGACTCGATCCCGGGTCTCCAGGATCATGACCTGAGCTGAAGGCAGTCGCTTAACCAACTGAGCCACCCAGGCGCCCCAACTCTATGCCATTTAAACAATAACTCTCCATTTGCCTTTCTCCCTAGCCCCTGGCATCCACCATTGCATGGTTCAACTGGGTGATTTTTGTCTACACTAACTCGTATAAGTGGAGTCATTTAGTATGTGTCTTTTTGCAACTGGTTTGTGGCACTTGGTGTAATATCCTTCCGGCCTATCCATGTTGTAGCCTGTGTCAGGTTTTCCTTTCTGAAGTGGACTAATATTCCAGCTATGTATTTGCTACATTTTATCCGTTCCCTTATCCGTTCCCACTGAAGGACATTTGTGTTGCCTCCCCCATTCTAGGGTTACCATTTTACTCTGTTGATACTGTCTTGATTAACAAAATTGCTAAATTTTCAGGGAATCTAATTTCTCTGTGTCTTTTTTTTTTTTTCTTTTGTTGCCTGTGCCTTTGGGGTTATATTGAAAAAAATCACTGCCAGGTTCAATGTTGTGAAGTTTTTGCCATATTTTCTTCTAAGGTTTTTTATAGTTTTAAGTGTTGCAGATAGATCTTTCATCATCCATTTGTTTTTTTGTTTTTTGTTTTTTGTAGTGATACATGAGGCTTTTTAAGAAAAAGATTTTATTTATTCATTGGACAGAGAGAAACCCAGCTAGAAAGGGAACACAAGCAGGGGAGTGAGAGAGGGAGAAGCAGGCTTCCCACCAAGCAGGGAGCCCGATGGGGGCTTGAACCCACGACTCTGGGATCATGACCCGAGCAGAAGGCAGTCGCTTAACGGCTGAGCCACCCAGACGCCCTTATGTAAAGCTTTAACTTCATTCTTTTGCATGTGGCTACACAGTTTTCCTAGCATCATTTATTGAAAAGACTACCCTTTCCCAATTCAAAGGCCTTAGGCCCTCTTGTCAAAAATCATGGGACTATACACACAAGGGTTTATTTCAGGCCTTTCTATTCTGTTCCATTTGCTGTCTGTCTGTCCTTATATTGGTACAACAGTATTTTGATTACTGGAGCTTTGTAGTATGTCTTGAATTAAGACATTTAAGTCCTCCAGTTATTCTTTTGTTCTTTTTCAAAACTGTTTTGGTTATTCAGGGTTCTTGGGATTCCATATGAATTTTAGGATTGGAGCTTTTCTATTCTGTAAAACACAGAATTTTTAAATGTGATTTTGATAGGGATTATACTGAATCTGTCAATGGCTTTGGGTAGTGTGGACATCTTCACACTATTACGTCTTCTAACCTATGACAGTGGGATTTGCTTCCATGTACTGATGTCTCCTTTCATTCCTTCCAGCAACACTCTATAGTTTTCATTATATATCTTTCACCTTCTTGATTAAATTCTAAGTTTTTTATTCTTTTTGATGCCATTATAAATGAAATTGTTTTTTGTAATTTCCTTTTCAGTTGCCCATGGTCCATGCATATAAACGCAGTTCACTTTTGTATGTTGACTTTGTGCCCTGCTACTTTGCTAAACTTATTCAATAGCTCTAACAGTTGTGTGTGTGTGTGTGTGTGTGTGTGTGTGTGTGTGTGTGTGTGTGTTTGATCTTTAGGGTTTTCTATATAGGAGATCACGTCATCTGGGAACAGAGACAATTATGCCTTTTCCTTTCTGATTTGGATGCCTTTTTTTCTTCTTGCTTGATTACTCTGGCTAGAATTTGCAGTAAACTGTTGAACAGAAGTGGTGAGAGTGGGCATCTTAGAGGACATTTTTTTCTTTCTTTTTTTAGAGGTTATTACTTGTCAAAAAAGAACACAAGCAGAGGGAACAGCAGGTAGAGGGAGAGGCAGACTCCCCGCTGAGCAGGGAGCCCAATGAAGGACTCGATCCCAGGACCCTGGGACCATGACCTGAGCTGAAGGCAGATGCTTAACTGACTGAGCCACCCAGGCGCTCCTAAGAGGAAATTTTTCAGTTTTTCACCATTGACTATGATGTTCCCTGAGGTTTTCATAGATGGCTTTTATGGGAGGTAGTTTCCTTCTGTTCCCAGTTTGTTGAGTGTTTTTATCATGAAAGGGTGTTGAATTTTATCAAATGCCTTTTCTGCATCAATTGCAATGATCAATGGGGCTTTCCCTCCCTTCATTCTGTTACTGTGGTGTATCACTTTGGTGTGTAGTTTTACTTTATTGTAACTTCTTTATCTGGCTTTGGTATCAGAGTAATGGTATCCTCATAAAAATCAATCCCTCCTCACAGTCACAGTGTGGCTCTTTCTGCCCACAGGTCCTGTCCCTATGCTTTAATAAAAAAACATCTTTTGATGTGGAAAAAAATAAAGAAAATAAGTTAGGAAGTGTTTACTCCTCTTCAATCTTTTGGAAACATCTGAAATGGTTGGTATTGGTTCTCCTTTTAATACTGGGTAGAATTCAGCAATGAAGCCATTGGGTCTAGGGGTTTTCTTTCTTGGGAGATTCGTGATTACTGATTCAGTCTCTTTACTAGTTACGTCTATTCAGATTTTCTGCTTCATGATTTAGTCTCATTAGGTTTGATCTTTCTAGGAATTTGTCCATTTCATCTAGGAGATCCAATTTGTCGGCAAACAGGTTTTCACAGTAATCTCTTATAATCCTTTTATATCGTAGAATTGGTAGTAATGGCCCCACTTTCATTTCTGGTTTTAGTATTTGAGTCTTCTCTCCTCTTACTCCATGTAGCTAAAGGTTTGTCCGTTTTGGCAATCTTTTCAAAGAATCAACTCCTGGTTTCGTTAATTTCCTCTACTGTTTTTCTCTTCTCTATTTCATGCTCTAAGCTTTTAATTTTAATTTTTTAAAAGATTTTATTTATTTATTTTAGAGGGTGAACAAGCAGGGAGAAGGGGCAGATGGAGAAGGTGAAGCAAACTCCCCACTGAGCAGGGAGCCCAACTCAGGGCTGAACACCCCATCACCCCTGCTCTCATCTTTATTTCCTTCCTTTTGCCAGCCTTGGGTTGAGTGTTCTTTCCTTTTTAGTTCCTCAAGTTGTAAATTTAGGTTGCTGATTTCAGATCTTTCTTGTTTTTTGCTGTGTTTATAGCTATAAATTTCCTCATTAGTACTGCTTTCAACTGTACCCTGTGAGTTTGGCTCTGTTGTGTTTCTGTTTTCACTTATCTCTAAATATTTTTAACTTCCTATATGATTTCTACTTTCATCCACTGGTGAAGAGTGTTGTTTAATGTACACAAATCTGTGAATTTTCCAGTTTTCCTTCTGTTATTGATTTCTAACCTCATCCCACGTGGTTGGGGAAGATATTTTGTATGATATCTATCTTTTCAAATCTTTTGAGACTTTCTTAGTGGCCTAATACATGGTCTGTCATGGAAAATGTCCCGTGTGCACTTGAGAAGAATGTGTGTGCAGTTGTTGTTGGGTAGAGTGTCTTTATAGATCTCTTAAGCCCATCAGTCTAACTTGTAGGCTGTTTTGGTTGGGGTGAGGGGTAAAGGGCGAGAGAGACACCCAAGCAGAATCCCTCCCCCCCATTCCAGAGCAGAGTCGACACAGGACTTGATCTCATGACCCTGAAGTCACAACCTGAGCCACAATCAAGAGTCCGATGCTTAACAGACTGAGCCACCCAGGCACACCTCTACCAGGAAAGCTTTTGAAGAAAACACCTGATAGTAAACATTGTAGGCTCTACAAAGAAGAGGAAAACTCACTCATGTAGGCACTTCTGTAACAAGAGAGGAAATAAACTTTGTACACTTTTAGTCATTGAAGTTAAAAATATAATAACATACTTTTTTGTTATATAAATCCACTCACGAGAAGGACAAAATACTCTTCACTAACATTGGTTAGCCAAATGTTTGCACTAACATTCGTTTAACTGGTGGCCGAAATGAGTGTCCCCTCGAATCAAAACTTATCACAAAAATTCAGCTCTTAACGCTGGTCTGTAATGAGATTTTATGTGTTTCATCTTTGAAAATGCCTCATGACCCAGGGACGTACCAGCAAGACTGGTACCAATCCACAAGCTTGTGATTTTAATTAAACATATTCATCACGTACGAGGCAATTACAGGATTCTATCAGGTTCTTTTCTTGATACTTACTCTTTTGGCATGGCCATTCCATTACAGATTAATCTCTTCCAGTTGACAACGGTGCAGAAACTTCTCTGTTGCAGTTAAATGGATTTTGAAATATATAGATTTCCATAGAGCTCGCATCAAGTTTTAAACAACACTGCTTGAAGAGAAGCGTGAGTTCAAATCACAAAGGCCCTGTGAGTTCACGTGGGGACGGGCTCTTTCTTCTTATTTCAACTTTTGACAACATGGGAAGCATGTAAACTGCGTGACATTACTCGAGACTCCCAACAGTATGAGCAAAGTGGAAATGACTTTCCCACAATAGAAGTTTCGCATATACTTACTGCACTGCCTGCTAACATTAGTCTGAACTTACTAAATAGCATTTTCTTTTTTTTTTTTTTTAATTTTATTTATTTATTTGACAGAGAGAAACACAGCCAGAGAGGGAACACAAGCAGGGAGAGTGAGAGAGGGAGAAGCAGGCTTCCCGCCAAACAGGGAGCCGGATGCGGGGCTCGATCCTTGGACTCCAGCATCATGACCGAGTCCAAGACAGATGCTTCACAGCTAAGCCATCCAGGCGCCCCTAAGTAACATTTTCAAGTCCATAGCAAAATGCAGTTTCTAAAGTTATTCAGGGTATTATAGCAGTCATTGAAGGAGTTTCCTTCTGTTCGTAAAAACTTCAATCTTGGCCCTAAGCTCAAAACATCTCGAGAAAACGTCCCTAATGAGAGGCCTTCAAGTTTCTGTGTGATGACAAGACACAATATTCCTCCTGTATTTCTGACAGAATTTCATTGACCTGATGACTGCATCCACAAGAGCAAATGAAGTTCACAGTTGATGCTACTGGTGCAATAAAACATGACAGATTCCAAGATTTTCTTCCGCGTCCCTGTTAATAAATCCAGCTGTGCACGATCACAGGACTCAACGCCTTCCGTGTCTGCAAGTCTTGTACGTCTGTCCAGCTCAGCCAACTGCTACTCCACACGTGCCGCTGCCACTCGTAACATATATCCGTCATGCTGAATTCGTGTTTTTGCAAGTCTCTTTATCACCTTTTCTCTTTAAAAGTAGGCTCCAAGCTGGGTGTGGAGACCCATGCGGGGCTTGAACTCACAACCTTGTGATTGAGTGAGACTTAAACAGAGGTCAAGAGTCGGATACTTAACTGCCTGGGCCACCCAGGCACCCCTTTCTTTATCATCCTTAAAGGTATCCTCATCGACTATTCATAGAGGCTCATTCTTTGGTCACTTTCTAACTTTGCATCAACTCCTTGAATCAACAACCAGGTAGGAACCTCTACTCTGTTTTTCTTTTTTTATTTTTAAAATTTATTTTATTTTTTTAAAGTTTTTTTTAAAGATTATTTATTTATTTGACAGAGAAAAACACAGCTAGAGAGGGTACACAAGCAGAGGGAGCAAGAGAGGGAGAAGCAGGCTTTCCGCTGAGCAGGGAGCCAGAGGCGGGGCTCGATCCCGGGTCTCCATCCTGGGTCTCCAGGATCATGACCTGAGCGGAAGACAGACACTTAATGACTGAGCCACCCAGGTGCCCCACTACTCTGTTTTTAAATCACCATCTCTCCCAGCATTGTAATTCTGCAAGTGACTATTCTCTGTGCACGGCTAATTTTCTTAAACAAGCTTGTTTGGTCTTCTTTCCCGGCCGCACTTTTCAGCTGTTGCCGTCACACACCATTTAATGAAGCTACCAGTGACAAACAGCTCTGTTTCTTGGCTAACAAATGAGCCACTTTATAACTTATTTTGGTAGCAGATCTCTTTTTATTTTTTATATGTGTGAAGAAATTCTGCCATGACAACACAGGGTTTTATATTTTCTGGCTTTTCTGCCCATCCCTGTCCTGGGCGTTGGGAAGACTTTGAGGAACGCTGGGCCCAGTAATGGCGATACCTGCCGAACCCTGTGCCGCAGCTGCCTGGCCATCCTGCCCCCACACGGGGTTTTGTTCTGTAACTGGAGAGCTCCAAATAAATAAAATCCATAGTCCACACACTCCGTGAGGTCTTACCAGCATGTCATTCACAGTTCACCTTTGCCCTCTTTTCTTGTTTTGACAACAAAGATATGCATTGGTAATTTTTTTTTTTTTTTTTGGAAAGATGTCATAGTAGGAGTGTGTGGGGCCTGGCTGGGCCTGTGGAGCATGTGACTCTTGATCTTGGGGTTGTGAGTTCAAGCCCCACATTGGGCAGAGAGCTTACTTACAAAAATAAAGCAAGAAAACCTAAAGAAGTCATAGGACGCAGACTTGGAGAGCTGCTGGGGTATGGCTGGGTCACTGCACCGTGCATGTTCTGAGCACTGTGGGGGGGGCAGTGACAACACCGCACGTGGTCCCCCCCACCCAGAGAAGCAGGAAAACACCCACAGAAAATATGTACACAGAAGAGCACGGCTGTGTTCCAATAAGATCTTATTTAGGGACAGTGACATTTGAATTTCAAAGAATTTTTATGTGCTACAAAAGAGGCTACTTTTATTGTTTTCAACCATTTTCAAAATGTAAAAATGAATGAGCTCGGGCGCCTGGGTGGCTCAGTGGGTTAAAGCCTCTGCCTTTGGCTCAGGTCTTGATCTCAGGGTCCGGGGATCAAGGCCCACATCGGGCCCTTTGCTCAGCAGGGAGCCTGCTTCCTCTGCTCTCTCTGCCTGCCTCTCTGCCCACTTGTGATCTCTCTCTCTCTGTCAAAAAAAATAAATAAATAAAAATGGGGGCACCTGAGTGGCCCAGTTGGTTAAGCGACTGCCTTCAGCTCAGGTCATGATCCTGGAGATCCGGGATCGAGTCCCATATCGGGCTCCCTGCTCGGTGGGAAGCCTGCGTCTCCCTCTCTCAGTCCCCCTGCTTGTGTTCCCTCTCTGGCTGTGTTTCTCTCTGTCAAATAAATAAAATCTTTAAAAAAAAAATGAATGAGCTCATGGACACATAAAGTAAGGAGTCGGTCAGATTCGGTCCATGTGGTCAGAGCCGTCAAACCCTGCTATACGTCAAAAAATGTTTTAATAGCTTTAAAGTTCAAATCAGGGGCACCGGGGTGGCTCAGATGGTTAAACATTTGCCTTTGGCTCAGGTCATGATCTCGGGGTCCCAGGATCAAGCCCCATGTCAGAGTCTCTCCTTCTCCTTCCCTCTCTGTCCCTTCCCCTGCTCGTGCACTCTCTCTCTCAAATAAATGAAATATTTTTTAAAATTAAAAAAAATAAAGTTCAAATGAATGTAGTTAGTTGTCTAGATAACACTTCCACATATCTAAAATGGAATGACTTAGAGAAGCGTAGATAGTATGAAATCTCCCATCCCTGCCACCAGAACTCCCTGGAGAGGAGTTTTGCATATAATGTCCTGGAGCTATTCTGTAAAAATAGTAAGCAATTACACAGAAAGACTCTTCTTTCCTCTTCGTGTTTACATTAAAAGTAAGATATTCCACTTCATACCCACTAATATGGCTATAATGAAAAATGGGCAATAACAAGGATGGGCGAGGATCTGGAGGACCCAGGACCTGCCCACATCACTAATGGGAAAGTAAAATGGTGCAGCCACTTAAGAAAACAGTCTGGCAGTTCCTCGAAAAGTTACATGTAGAGTTACAACATGACCCAATAATTCCATCCCTAGCATATATCTGAGAGAAATAAAAAATGTTCATAGGAAGATTTCTACATAACTGTTCACAGCAGCACTACTCTTCATAGACCGTGGAAACCACTCAAATGTCCATCCACGCTATGTTCTATCCACACGATGGAGTATTATTTGGCCCTCAAAAGGAATGGAGTACTGATTCGTGGCACAACAAGGCTGAACCTCGAACACATTTTCGCAGTGAAGACGAAGTGAAAGAAATCAGTCTTCATTTAGATAAAGAGTGCAGAGTAGGTAAATCCAGAGAGAGAGAGTAAATAAGTGGTTGTCAGGGGCTGGTGGAAGGGAATGGGGAGTGACTGCTTAGGGGAACAGGGCTCCTTTTTGGGGTGATGAAAATGCTGTGAAACTAAACTGCGGCAATGATGGTACAGTCTTGTGAATATACTAAAACCCGCTGAACTGTATGCTTTTAACGGGTAAGTTATACGGTCTGAGAAGAGAAAGAGTACCATCCTGTGCATACACCTCACCTTTCCCCTTCACTTCATCTGGGAGCCAATTTAAAGGAGGGGAGGAAATGCAGAAACACTGAAATCAAGGGGTTGCTTTTGTGTACGCTCACTTCAAACTATCCTCCGAGCTGGTTAAATCCCAAAAGGTTTTCCTCAAGGAAGGGAATAAAATCAGAGAACCTTTTTTTATTTTAAAGATTTTATTTATTTATTTGACAGAGAGAAACACAGCAAGAGAGGGAACACAAGCAAGGGGAGTGAGAGAGGGAGAAGCAGGCTTCCTGCAGAGCAGGGAGCCCGATGTGGGGCTCGATCCTGGGTCTCTGGGATCATGACCTGAGCCGAAGGCAGTCGCTTAACCAACTGAGCCACCCAGGCACTCCCAGAGATCCTTTCTACAGCTGTATCCAAAGATTCTGTAACTGGTTATCAGGAGGCCCAACACCCTAAAAACCAAGCTTATCCTACCACTTGCTGAGTCTTTAGTAATTTAGACTGAAAGTTACATGAATGGGGGGAAAAAAAGAGGGTGGACAGGCTGGAAATGGAATAAAGATGCCCAGAGACAGCCTGAGATTCCCCAGCCCTGCGGTGCCTCCCTTCCCTAAGCAAAAACCCTGTTCCTTCTGGGAAAGGTAACCCTTTCCCTCCTGCCCTCCTTCCCTCCAAGGCTTGCTTGGCTGGGAACCAGAATCCAAACTCACCGTGCTCTGGGAGTAAAATGCAGAACCAGGGTGTGAAAAGAATGACAGTTTGAAAGAACAGCAAGAAAAATCTGATACAGACAGGCACACACCTTGGGTATAGCTGAGAGAATGAACTTCCGGGCACCCGGGCATGGAAGGGTGGGGGGAAGGGCAATTCATTTTTCCATTGGGATGAAGTTAAGGATTCCAGGACATTCTTTTAGGAGGCATACCCAGCTGCTTTAGCAGTTTGCTGTTTTGACTAATGCTCTGAACGCTGCTCTGTGCAAAATAAAATGGAAAGACCAGAAACACTTTGGCATAAGATAGAGGAAAGAATTCAAAGACTTCAGGAGACAGGAATGCTGAATTGGAACTAGCCAAGGCTTCCCACTCGCCAGGACCCCCTCCCCCACCTCCCTGTCTCCCGCTGGGCCAGGAAAGTCTACATTTACCTCTGCTTTGATGAATGGATTGGTGAGGAAGACGTCAGCCTTTTAACCTGGACTCCTATGGACTGTCCTCCTAGCCCGGAAATGCTGGCGGGAAGGGCTGTAGTGGGTTACTGATCAATTGCAGCGGAGATGGGGAGAGCCAAAGGCGGTTTGGTCCAGGTGACCACCGTTAACCCACCAGAAGCAGGTGCTAGTTACGGCTTCTAGTGACCCTAAAAACAACAAGACAGGTGTGGTTATGCAATTTTGCAAAATCGCACGATGCCTAGAGATTTTTTACTGTGGTTAATTCACTACAGGGTTCTCAGGAATTACAGTGACAGAGGACCCTATTTTCTTCATAAATTAAAACAAACCCAGGTCTGAGGACAACAGGCCTCCTTTCCGAACATCAACACTATCAAGATACGAGAAAGTCAGGGCCTTTTATCTAATTCTGAACGCTGGGTGGCTTCATTGATTCTGAGTCTCTAGTCCAGAATAAAGTAGATGTCAGGTAGCTTTGAGATCTATGTAAGCACCAAGGCAAATTGTAAGTCATCTTCCTCACATTCCCCAAACAGAAATGTGCCCTAGAAGACTAGACATACCCAAATCTCTGGTCTACTAGATATTTATTCTAAGTTAGTGCTCATTGTTGGGACCCTAAGAACCCTGAACACTATCAGTACCTGCCAGTCATGGTAAAGGTCATGTGCTCCAGATATCAGTGGGGCTGTGATCAGGCCCATCCTAAGGCTCTTCTCCATCCCCATGTAAGCAGCTGGCAGGGGTCTCCTCAGCATCAGAACCCCCTTGCTGGCATATAAGGCAGGCACGGACCAAGTCCCACCATGGTCAACAGGCCAAGAGGGAAACCACGAAACTTCCCCTTGCCCCCAGAAATCACAATCGAAAACAGTCTTGTCTCTCTGAGGAAAACACAGATTGTCATCACCACTGGGTACTTGGGAGAGGTGTGCTTGGTAATTCCTAGGGCATCCCCACGGAGCCCACATCCAGCCACTGCGCAAAACGTCAATGAGTGAGCAGAGTTTATTAGGTGGTTTCTCAGACAGCAGAGAGTCTCCCATTACTCCTTACTAGAGAAAATCCACACGGGCCCTGGAACTGGTGAGCCCTTCTGACCCAGCACGCCTATCAGATGTTCTCCTTTATTCTTTTCCAGTCCTTCCACAAAGCTGTCTCACATAAACTGGTCCCATCAGACACATCACACGACAGCTCGCTGAAAGCGTCCTATTGGTAGACCGGAAGACAAGAAGTAACAGCTGCACTGAGGGTTTCTGTTTAATGGCTTTTCTGCACCAAGAGATCCTTAGAGGTCTAGAAGTGTGTTCATTCATCATTTAGCACATGGTTCCTGAAGCAGGAGTGAGAGTCAGACATTATCAAATGCATATGGAGCTCACCAGAGAACTGGGCTCGGAGTTGTGTTTTCATTGGACACGACTTCACATTCTCTCCATTTTGGGAAAACAGGGTGATGTTTGAGTTATGCAGGAGATGCGTGTGGGGGGGTATTTAACATTGTACATATCGGCGCTTTGAGCCTGTGCCTGTGCACACACGCACCTGCGAAAGCCACGGCGGGGGGGGGGGGGGCGGCAGTGAATATTTACTGCTTTTGCCTGGTCAGCACCCCTACTGCCTTTGGGAACAAGGACCCCTGCCTCCAATCATATGGTCCTGAAGGGGGTGCCAAACAAAGAACCTTGTTCCTGTGGTCACATGATTGGGCAAATGACCCAGGCCAATCATAATTCCTTACTGGTGGGAACATTTCAAGTGCAACATGCAGCAAACTCAATTAAAATGGCTTTTGAATGAAGAACACCCAAGTCCATTGATACAACCCTACACACAGGAACACACTTTTTTTTTTTTTTTTTAAGAACACATGGGACACTGACCAAGCTAGACCATATTCTGGGAAATAAAGCAAACCTCAACAAATTTAAAAGAATTAGATCATACAAAATACATTTTCTGACCACAAAGTAATTAAACTAAAAACCAAGAACAAAGATATCTGAAATATTCTCAACTATTTGGAAATTAACACACTTCTAAATAACCCACAGGTCAAGGTGAAGTCACAAGGGAAATTAAAATATTTTAAATGAAATGAAATGAATACAAAAGCTGTAGGATGAAGCTAAAGCAGTAGAGAAAACAATTATAGCATTAAATACTCATATTAGAAGAAAAAGTTATCAGGGGCACATGGGTGGCTCAGTCAGTTAAGTGTCTGCCTTGAGCTCAGATCCTGGTCTCAGGATGGAGCCCCACATTGGGCTCCCTGCTCAGTGGGGAGTCCGCTTCTCGCTCTCCCCCTCCCTCCTGTTCCTGCCGTCTCTTTCTCTCCCTCTCTCTCAAATAAATAAAATCTAAAAAGAAAAAGAAGAAGAAAAAGCTATCAAATCAGTGATCTAAGCTACTACTTTAAGAAATTGGGGGGTGCCTGGGTGGCTCAGTCAGTTAAGAATCTGCCTTTGGCTTGGATCATGATCCTGGGGTACTGGCATTGAGCCATGGCTTTGGGCTCCCTGCTCTGTGGGAAGTCCGCTTCTCCCTCTCCCTCTGCCACTCTTCCTGCCTGTGCTCTTGCTCCCTCTGTCAAATACATAAAATCTTTAAAAAAAATTGGAAGAGAACTTAAACCCAAAGCAGAAAGAAGCAAGTAATAAAGATAAAAGCAGAAAGATGCCTGGGTGACTCAGTGGGCTGAGCATCTGTCTGCCTTGGGCTCAGGTTACAATCCCAGGGTCTTTGGGATGGAGTCCCCCATCAGGTTCCTTGCTCAGGAGGGAGTCTGCTTCTTCCTCTGCCTGCAGGTTCCCTGCTTGTGCTCTCTGTCTTGGACAAATAAATAAATAATATCTTTACAGGTGCCTGGGTGGCTCAGTTGTTAAGTATCTGCCTTCAGCTCAGGTCATGATCCCAGGGTCCTTGGATCAAGCCCCACATAGAGTTCCCTTCTCAGTGAGAAGCCTGCTTCTCCCTCTCCCACTCCCCCTGCTTGTGTTTCCTCTCTTGCTGTCTCTCTTTCTCTGTCAAATAAATACATAAAATATTTTTAAAACATAAATAAATAAAATCTTTAAAAAAAGATAAAAGCAGAAATCAATGAATGAAAACAGGAAAATTATAGAGAAAAATCAGTCAAAGCAAAAACTGATTCCTCAGAAAGATCAATAAAATTTATAAACCTCTAGCCTGATTAAGGGGGGGAAAGAGAGAGAGAGAAGCTACAGATTACCAATATCAAGAAACAATGAAAGATCTTACACTTATATATCTTAGACATTAAAAGCATCGGGTAATATTTAAACAACATTATACCCATAAATATGACAAATTTGATGAAATGGACAAATTCTTTGAAAGACAAACTTTCCAAGTTCACTAAAGAGGAACTAGATGATCCTGATATTCCTGGAGATAATAGGAAATTAAATTTGTAGTTTAATCTTTTTTTTTAAGATTTTATTTATTTATTTGACAGAAAGAAATACAGCCAGAGAGGGAGCACAAGCAGGGGGAGTGAGAGGGGGAGAAGCAGGCTTCCCGCCAAGCAGGGAGCCTGATGCTTGGCTCCATCCTGGGACTGTGGGATCATGACCTGAGCCGAAGGCAGACATTTAATGACTGAGCCACTCAGGCGCCCCTGTAGTTTAAAATCTTAAAAACCCACAAAACTCCAGACCTAGACAGCTTCACAGGTGGATTCCACCAAACACAAAAATAATATAAATTCTCATGAAATTTTCCAGAAAATTGAAGAAAAGAAATTGATTCCTAACTCATTTTTTAGGCCAGTATCCAATATCCGTACTTGAAGTAAATATTACAAGAAAAAATAAACTTCAGGTCATTATCCCTCATGAATATAGATACAAAAATTGTCAACGAACTATCAGGAAGGTGAATCCAGCAATACACAAAAGGAAAAATATATCATGACAAAGTAGGTAATCCTGGAAATGCAAAATTGGTTCAATCTTCAAAAATCAGTTAATGGAATCAAGAGACCAAAGGAGAAAAGCTACATGAATATCTCAATAAAAGAAAGAAAGAGAAAAAAAAACACCTAAAAAAGCATTTGACAACCTTCAGCAACAATTCATGATAAAATCCTTCCACGAACCAGGAATAGAAGGAGCCTCCTGACCCTGGTAAAGTTCAATTACAAAAGAACTGATAGCTAACATCGTACTGAACTGTGAAAAACTGAAGGCTTTCTCCTAATATCAGGAAAGAGGCAAGACTGTCCGCTTTCATCACTTCTGTTCAACATCAAACCTGAGGCCCTAGCCAGTGGAATAAGGGAATAAGAAACAAAAGTCACATCGATTGGTGATCAAGAATAAAACAATTCATGGATGATGTGATTATTTATGTAGAATATATAAGAACCTATTTTTTAAAAGCTTCTAGACTAGGGACTGTCTGGGCTCTTCAGTATATTAACTCTTAACAGAGTTAAGATGTCTGTCCAGCTTGTCCTCAGAAACCACGCAAGCAAGATGAGAGTGGGATGAAATATTTAAAGTACTTAAAAAAAAACACCCCACCAATCTAGAATTCTGTATCCTGAGCAATTATCCTTTAAAAGTGAAAGAAAAGTGAAGACTTTCTCAAAAAAACAAACATTAAGGGGATTTGTTGCCAGTAGACCTGCCGTACAAGAAACGTTGAAAGAAGTTCTTTAGAGAGGGGGTGCCCGGCTGGCTCAGTTGGTGGGGCATGTGCCTCTTGATCTCAGGGTTGTGAGTTCAAGCCCCATTCTGGTTGTACAGATGACTTTTAAAAAAATCTTTAAAAAATGTTCTTTAGAAAGAAGGAAAATAATGTAGGTCAGAAACTTGGATCTGTAGCTAGAAATCATGAGCACTAGAGAATATACAAGTGAAGGTAAAATCCAAACTTATTTTCCTTATTCGTTTTTTTTTTAAAGACTTTATTTATTTATTTGTCAGAGAGAACCAAAGCCAGAGAGGGAACACAAGCAGAGGGACTGAGAGAGGGAGAAGCAGGCTTCCCGCCGAGCAGGAAGCCCGATGTGAGGCTCGATCCCGGGTCTCCAGGATCATGACCTGAGCCAAAAGCAGTTGCTTAACCAACTGAGCCACCCAGGCACGCCCCCCTTATTCGTTTTTTTTTAGATTTTATTTATTTATTTGACAGAGAGAGACACAGCAAGAGAGAGAATACATGCAGGGGTAGTGGGAGAGGGAGAAGCAGGCCTCCCACCAAACAGGAAGCCCAAAGTGGGCCTTGATCCCAAAACCCAGGGATCATGATCTGAGCCGAAGGCAGATGCTTAATGACTGAACTACCCAGGAGCCCCTATTTTTCTTATTCTTTTTTTTAAAGATTTTTTTTTAATTTATTTGACAGAGAGAGAGATCATAAGTAAGCAGAGAGGCAGGCAGAGAGAGAGAGAGGAGGAAGCAGGCTCCCCACTGAGCAGAAAGCCCGATGCGGCCTCAATCCCAGGACCCTGAGATCATGACCTGAGCCGAAGGCAGAGGTTTTAACTCACTGATCCACCCAGGTGCCCTATTTTTCTTATTCTTAACTGATCTAACAGATAGAAGTTTGTTCAAAATAATGTCAATAATATATTCAATTATGCAATGATACTGTATATTTCTTATGTGTGCTCGTATATTATAGAAGTGATAGCAGCAATGACACAGGGATGGGAAGGAGGGATGAAGAATAGCTTCTTATTATAAGAACCATAACTATACCCACAAAGCAATATAGTGTTATTTGAAAGCAGACTTGGATTCATGGTAAATGTAAGCTCTAGGGCAACCACTAAAAAAAGGAAAAAGAAAATACAACATACATATGCTAGAACAGGAGAGAAGATGGAATCATATGAAAAACTCAACTCAATTGATATGCGCAGAAAGAATGGAAGATGAAAATAGGAACAAAGAATAAAGACAACAAATAGAAAACTGTAACAAATATGACAGACACTAATCCAGGAATATAAAAGATCACTTTAAATGGGAATGGCCTAAGCACACCAAGAAGACAGAAATTGTCAGTGTGATTAAAAAAAAAAAGACTCATCCATAAGTTGTCTATATTGTCTACAAGAAACCCATTTCCAACTTAAAGACACATAGATTAAAAGTAAATGGATAGAGAAAGAGAAACAATACTAACACTAAATTGAAGAAAAAAAGCAACACGGGAATAGCTATATTGATTTCAGACAGAGCAGACTTCAGAGCAAAGAAAATTATCAGGGATAAAGATGGCCATCACATAATGAGAAGGGAGTCAGTTCTCCAAGAAGATGTAACAATCCTTAACGTGTATACACCTAAAAATAGGGTGTCAAAGTGCTTGAGACAAACACTGATAGAAGAGCAGGAAGAAACAGATGAACCCAATGTCCAAGTTGGAGGCTTCAAAACCCCTTCCTCACAAATGGTAGTAGATTCAGCAGGCAGCAAATCAGGAAGACTATGGTGAAATTAACAAACCATCCATCCACTGGATGTAATCAACATCTATGGAATACTTCCTCCAACAAGAGCAGATTCTTTTCAAGCTCACATGGAACATTTTCCAAAAGAGACCACATTCTGGGCCATAAAGCAGAATATAAAAGAGAAAACCATACAATGTCTTCTGTCAGACCACAATGGAATTAAAGCAGAAATCACTAGCAGGAAGATAGCTGAAAACGCTAAATATATGGAGATTAAATAACACACTTATAAATAACATGTGGGTCAAAGAAGAAATCACAAGGGAAATTTTAAAATATTTTGCACTAAATGAAAATACAACTTTTCAGGATGCCTGGGTGGCTCAGTTAAGCATCTGCCTTCAGTTCAGGTCATGATCTAGGGGTCCTGGGATCAAGCCCCACATTGGTCTCCCTGCTCAGCGGGAAGCCTGCTTCTCCCTCTCCCACTCCCCCTGCTTCTGTTTCTTCTCTCGCTGTCTCTCTATTTATCAAATAAATAAATAAAATCTTTAAAAAATAAAAATAACATAAAAATTGGCACAGAAATCAAGGAACTTGAAGTCAGGAAATCTATAGAAAAATCAACAAAACCAAAAGTTGATTCTTTGCCAAGATCAGTAAAATCAATAACCCTCTAGCCAGGCTATCTAAGAAAAAAAGACAAGACACAACTTACTACTAATATCAGAAAAGATAGAGAGGACATCATTACAAATCCCATGGATATTAAAATTATAAAAATTATAAAACTATAATTATAAATTATAATCACTTGGCTGGCTCAGAGCACGAGACTCTGGATCTCGGGGTTGTGGGTTCAAGCCCTACATTGCATGTAGAAATTACTTAAAAATAAAATATTTAAGTAAATAAGTACATAAATAAAAATATAATGAGGGAATATTATCAATAACATGCCCTCAAATTTTATAACCTATAAGAAGCGGATGACTCACATCCTTGAAGGATAGAATCATCTAAAACCCACACAAGAAGGAACAGATGACTGAATGGACCTAAATCTATTAAAGAAATTGAATCAATAATTAATAACCTTCTAAAACAGAAAGCAATAGGCCTAGCTTGATTCACTGACGAATTCTACTAAACTTTTCAGAAAAAGATTATACCAATTCTCTATCAACTCAGAGGAGAGAAACAGAGGGAATTCTTTCTAATGCATACTTATGAAACCAATATTTTTACCTTAATACCAAAACCAGACATAGACATTATAAGAAAAGAAATCTACAGTCCTACATCTCCCATGAACATAAATGAAAATATATGTAATATATAACTATAATATATAACTATATATATTTGCATATTAAATCTAATAATATGAAAAGAATTATACATCATGACCAAGTGAGATTTATCCCAGGTACGCAAACTGGTTTAACATTCAAAAATAAATTAATCTGATTCATCATATTAATCAGCAGGCTAAAAAAGAAAAGAAAAACTATATGCATATTACTAAGGATAAGAAGCTATATACTGTATGATTTGAAAAATATGACATCATGGGAAAGGCAAGACTATGGAGGCAATAAAGAGATTGGCGGGGCTGACAGAGTTAGGGCTGATAGAGAGGGCAGGGAAATCATTCTGTACAATACTGTAAAGGTGGACATGTAATTTTAAATTTATTCAGACTTAGAGAATATGTGACAACAAGAGTCAACCCTTAGGTAAACTGTGGACTTCGGGTGGTAATGACATGTCAATGTAGGATCATCAATTTTAATAAATGCACCACTACACTGGGAGCTGTTGATGTTGTGAGGTTCTGTGTGTGGGTAGAGAGAGGCAGGAGGTATACGAGAAATCTCTGTACCTCCCATTTAATTTTGCTGGGAACCTAAAACAATTAGTTTATTTAAAAAAAAAACAACAAAAGAAAGTGGTTAAAAGAAAGAAAGATGAGACAAGAAATATAGTGGCCAGACCATGAGAAGCCTTGCAAAGAGTGAAGGAGACTGGATTTTATCCCAAGAGCTTTAGGAAATGCGATGACTGTTGTTTCCCGGGACTTCTGTAACAAATTATCACACACTGGGGATTTAAAACAAGAGAAACGTATCCTCTTGCGGTTCTAGAAGCCAAAAGTCCAAAATCAGGGTGCCGGTGGTCCCATCCTTCTCTTGAAGACTTTAAAGGAATTCTTTTTGTTTGTTTGTTTGTTGGGGGGTTTGTTTGTTTGTTTGGGTTTTTGTTTTTGTTTTTGTTTTTGCCTCCTCCGTGTTCACCTGGCTCTGATATCCCTTTGGCTGTGTCCACCATAAAATCGCTCTAATATCTGCCTCTGTCTTCACAGGGCCTTCTCCTCTGTATCTCTTATATAGACACTTCTCATTGGATTTAAGGCTTACCCAGATAATCCAGGATGATCTCATTGTGAGATCCCTAACTTAGTTATAACTGCAAAGACCCCTTTTCCAAATAAGGTCACATTCACAGATTCCAGGGATTAGGACATAGACATATCTTTTGGGGGACCACCCTTCAACCTGCTCTGATGTTAAGCCACTTAACCCACATCTGTTGGGTCATTGCATTCATTAAGTCTCTTTAGGTGACTTCTGAAACCTACCGTGGCTACTCCCAAGCCAAAAAGGTGGGGGCAGGTGGCAAATGCGGGTTCCTGGATGTTACTGGGAAGGTGACAGAATTGAAGAAAAAGTGAACCAGCCGGCCTCACAGCAGTCCAGGGAAGCCTCAGCAGTTAGATCGGGGGGTGGCAAACATTTTCTGTAAATGACCAGACTGTCAATGTTTTCAGCTCTGCAGGGCATTCAGTCTCTGTTGCAACTGCTCAGCTCTGATGTTGCACATCAAAGCAGCCATGGACAGATGTAAAGGAATGAGAGTGGCTCACTTCCAATAGTGATTCCCTATTTATGAAATTTTCCAACTTCCCTTTCAAAAACAGGAGGGGGTCTCATCAGGATGCTGTGGTCATGTGCCTGCCTCATGGCTGGGGGGAGTTCAAGGGGGAGGCACCACAAGAGACGGACCCACCAAAAACAAATGAAATGCTGGAGAATGTGTTGCCCACAGGAAAATCAAGATGCTCTTACAAAACAGAGAGGAGAAGTTACGGCCAATATCCTCGTTCTAGACCAGGGAAGGAATGCAGGGCTGCAAAAGGCTTGGAGGACTCTGTATGAATAAGAACCATCACAACCTTAGTTCTCATGAAGCTCACAGTCAAGCCGAGACAGACACCAAAAAAACACACATGAGTGTATAGTAACATGGAGACGCACACTCCAGAGGAGAGGAACATAGGTCCACTGCCGGGTGTTTCGATCTCAGCACTGTGGACATTTGGGGCCGAGTCATTCTTTGTTGTGGGATCTGCCCTGTGCCTTGTGGGATGTCTAGATGCACACTCAAACTTGATCCCACTATCAGACTAGATGCCACTATCCAACCCCACCTTACCCCCAAGCAGACTCCCCACTAGCACGGAGGCCCACTCAGGACTCCATCCCATGATCCATGAGATCATGACTTGAGCCAAAACCAAGAGCTGGATGCTCAACTGACTGAACCTCCCAGGCACCCCAAGAACGTGTATTCTTTAGCCTTTGAGCTATTTTCTATAAATGTCAGGTCAAACTGGTCAACAGTGTTGTTCAAGTCTTCCCTATCTGTTGATTTTTTTAAAACTGTGACAAAAACACATCACAGAAAATTTACCATCTTAACCATTTTTGAGTGTCCAGTTCAGTAATGTTTAATATATTCATTCATCCATGGAAGCCTGGGTGGCTCAGTTGGTTAAGCAACTGCCTTTGGCTCAGGTCATGATCCTGGAGTCCCGAGATTGAGTCCCACATTGGACTCCCTGCTCTGCGGAGCATCTGCTTCTCCCTTTGAGCTTCCCCCTCTTGTGTGCTCTCTCTCCCTCTCATTCTCTCTCAAATAAGGGAACAAATAAATCTTTAAAAATAAAAAATAAATTCATTCAATATTGAGATACAGATCTCCAGAACTTTATCATCTTGCAAAACTAAAACTCTACCCCCACTAATAGCAACTCCCCTTAACCCTCATAACCAGTCGTACTTTCTTCTATGAATTTGATTATTTTATCTATCTCCTGTAAGTGGACTCATACAGTATTTACCTGCTTGTGACTAACTTATTTCACTTACTGTAATGTCCGTGCCATTGCGTGTGGTAGGATTTCCTTCCCTTTAAAGACTGGACTCTTCCATTTTATGTGCCCACCACATTTTGTTTATTTGGTCATCCACCAGTGGACGTTTAGGTTACTTCTGCCTCTTGCCTGTTGTGAACATGCAAATATCTCTTTGAGACCCTGCTTTCCGTTCTGTTGGAGATATACTTAGAAATGTAATTGCTGGGTCATATGGTAATACTGTTTTTAATTTTTTAAGGGAGCGCCATATTGTTTTCCATAGTGTTGTGCCATCTTACAATCCTACTCTTACTGACATTTTTGCCCAGCTGTTTATTAATCATTGAGAGTGAGGTACTGAAGTCATTAACTAATATTATTGGATTATTGGATATGCCTGTTTTTCTTTTCAGTTAAGTCAACCTTTCCTTCACTTGTTTGGATTAATCAGGAGAGATAGATAATGGCCACAACCATTTATGATTGTTATACCTAACTCATGTATTGACCATTTATCACTATGATATGTCTTAAAGTCTATTTGTCTGATTTTTTAAAGGTTTTATTTATTTGAGAGGGAGAGACAGAACACAAGCAGAGGGGAGGGGCAGAGGGAGAGGACAGGAGAAGCAGGCTCCCCACTGAGCAGGGAGCTGGACTTGAGGCTCGATCCCAGGACCCTGGGATCATGACCTGAGCTGAAAGCTGATACTCAATTGACAACCATGCAGGCGCCCTTATATGTCCAATATTAATATAGAAACTCCAGCTTTCTTTTAGTTACTGTTTGTATGATATATTTTTTTTCTATCCCTCTGCTTTCAATTCATTTGTGTCTTTGAATCTATGGTGTTTCTGTTTATAGACAGCATATAGTTGGGTCTTGCTTTTTCATCCATTCTGACAATCTCAGTCCTTTGAAGTACTTAGTCTATTCACATTGAAGGATATTCCTGATATGATTAGATTTATGCCTGTCATCTCACTGTTTATTTTCTATTTGTCATATGTCTCTCTTTTGTTCTCCTTTGCTTTATTTTATGTTAAATGTGTTTTCATGAATCACTGATTTGTTAGTTAATTATTTTTACTATTTTTTGAGTTATTTTATTAAGGGTTATTCTAAGGATTACAACATGCATTTTAATTTAGCACAGTCTGCTTCAGAATACTAAATTTCAGTAACATACAAGAACTTTCTCTAAGCATGTCTCATTTTTCTCCCCATCCTTTGTGCCATTATAACCCAACCACACAGTGTTAGAATTATTGTTTTGCCCAACTTAAATATATATATGTATATATTTTAAAGATTTTATTTATTTATTTGACAGAGAGAGATCACAAGTAGGCAGAGAGGCAGGCAGAGAGAGAGGGGGGGAAGCAGGCTCCCTGCTGAGCAGAGAGCCTGATGTAGGGCTCAATCCCACTATCCTGAGATCATGACCTGAGCCGAAGGCAGAGGCTTTAACCCACTGAGCCATCCAGGCACCCCCAACTTATATATTTTTAAAAGGCAAGAGAAGAGATGAAATTTACGTATAGACTCTTTTCTATTTATTACTTCAGTATTCTTCATATCTTCTCATGAATTCAAGTTACTGTCTAGTGTTAATTTTGACTTGAAGAACTATCCATTCTGACACCCTAGGTCTTTTGAAGGGAACATTAAGTCCATTTAAATTTTCAGAGTAATTATTGATAGGTATGTATTTAGTGCCATTTTATCACTTCTTTTGTCATTGTTTCTGGATCTTTTCTCTGTTCCTTTCTTGTCTTTGTCACTTTGGGTCTTTGCCTTGTTGTTTTTTTAAATAAGAGCACCCTGGGGCGCCTGGCTGTCTCAGCCCATGGCATGTGACCCTTGATCTCTGGGTCGTGAGTTTGAGCCCCATGTTGGGTACAGAGATGACTTAAAAATAAAATCTTAAAAAAAAAAAAAAAAGAAAAAGAGGAGCATCTGCAGGCAAAAATGTCACTGTTTTCACACTGATCTTAACTGAAGTTTAGTGATTTTCATTAATAAACCTTCTTAGTTTGTTGTATGCCTTTGACCAAATTCCAGTGGGTTATAATGATATTTTTGACAGTTTGGTCTAGGTTTTTTTTTTTTTTTTTTTAAGATTTTATTTATTTCTTTGAGATAGAGCAAGAGAGCAAGCATGAGCTGGGAGAGAGGGCATGGGGGAGAGGGAGGTCGATGCGGGACCCAATCCCTGGGATCATGACGTGAGCTGAAGGCAGTCACTTAACCGAATGAGCCACCCAGGTGCCCCTGATTTATGGGTTTTTTTAAGATTTTATTTATTTATTTGACAGAGAGAGAGATCACAAATAGGCAGAGAGGCAGGCAGAGAGAGGAGGAAGCAAGATTCCTGCCGAGCAGAGAGCCCGATGTGGGCCTCGATCCCAGGACCCTGAGATCATGACCTGAGCCAAAGGCAGAGGCTTTAACCCACTGAGCCATCCAGCCGCCCTGATTTATGTTTTTTAAAAATACTCTGGATTCCTGTATTAGTTAAGTATTACTCATAAGAAATGGTCTCAAATTTATTGGCTTAACACAACACATATTTACTATCTCATAGTTTCTGTAGGGCAGAAATTTAGAAACAATTTAACTTCATCCTTTTGATGCAAGTTCTCTCCTGAAGTTGTTGTTAAGTTGTCACCTGGGAGTGGACTGGGGGTCAAGATCCACTTCCAAATTCACTTCTTTGGCAATTCTAGGAGGCCTCCGTTCTTCACCGTCTGGATCTCTCCGGAGGGCTGCTCATGACCTGGCATCTGTCTTTCTCCAAATCAAGTAATGCAAGAGCCAGGGCAGCCAAGGTGGACCCCTGGCCCACTGCATTCACTAGAAGGGGATAGCTAAGTTCAGCCCACACTGAGCACCACCTCTCAAAGAGAAAAGTACTAGAAAACTTTGTGATGGCAAATGAGACACTTTGGAGAAGAAGAAGGAAATTAAGGGGTGAGAACTGCACTTTCTAAGTCATTATAGGCTCAGCTGCCAGATTATTCTCATCATATTAAGGTTTGTCCACATGATTATCCTGCTCAAATGCCTTCATAGTCTCCTACTTTCTGTACCCTATAGGATGAAGGCTAGAATCTATAGCATGTAATTCAAGGCATTCCAGGATCTCACGCTACCTTCCAGTCTTATCTCCCAACTGCCTCTTTCCCTTTCCTATGAATCAACCAAATGGAGCCATTCTTCTTCCCCAGGCTTTTCCTTCTTGTTCCTTCTCCCAAAAACGCTCTTTCCTCCAATCTCAACATGTTCAAATCCTTCAAGTACCTGCCCAAATAATTTCTTCCATGGAACAGCCCCATCTCAGCCAGAGATCATAAGAGCTTCCTCTTTTGAATTCTGAGAGAGCTTATCAACCCTTGGCTCCCAGCATGCCTTCACCTTCATGTTCAAGCATCTCTATGCCTGCCATGTCTCCTCCACGGGTTCTTGGCTCTTTGGTGGTATAGTCTCCTTGGTCACCTTGTCCCCAGCCCTCCCCCCCCAACCCCTGCCTTGGCACTGAATCTTGCATCTAGAAGTTCAGTAAGTATTTGTCCATCTCATTTGCACCATAAGGACACAAATTATAGCAAAAAATAAGGGGAGCTTTGCAATCTTTGGATTTTTTTTTTTTTACAATAAAGTGATTTTGCAAAATTAAACAAGAAAAAGCTTTGTGGATATTTGGAGCATGGACTTTAATGGAGCAAGGATAGATGTAGTCGGATTTGTTTAAGACTGTTGCAGAGGTCTGCGCGAGGGCTGGTGGAGACCTGGTGGGAGCCATGGAGACAGAAGTGGATAGATTTGACGTATGCTTTTAGAGCAGACCTGATAACAGAGTTTGCCTTAGCATTGGGTGGGGGTGGGGCAGCACAGAGTTGGAGCTGGTGGCCCCATTTCCTGCAGGAAGAAGACTACAGAAGCACCACAGTTGGGGTACTCATGCAGATGTGGAGATGCCCATAGGGAAACCTAATGGTAAGGCCAAGGGACAGTCGGTCAGTTCGATCACAGGAGACACAGGACTGGAGATACAAATGTAGGAGTTCTCAGCATCTAAATGTTTTTAAGACGTGGGATGGGTGAGATTCCCCCAGGAAGAGAGTGGGAACAGAGGAGGGTCCAAGCCTAGGTCCTGAGGACCTGCATGATCAGAATAAGCAGAGGGACAGCTCAGGGGAGAGAAGTCTGAGGAGGAAATTGCTGAGGAGAACCAGGAAAGGGTGTTGCCTCAGATACAGGGGAAGGGTAGTATTCTGAGAAGGTCGGAACTATCTGTACCAGTGACATTTGCACCATAAATTAGAGGGCAAGCTGTTGGCATCCGCAGGTGTGGTTCACTGGCATGAAGGAGACGGAAGACAGAGAGGAATGGGCTGAAGCGAGAAAGCAAAATGAAGAATGTAAACATTTGGGTGTTCATTATACACTCCCCAGTGAGACCCTGCAAGCCGCACCCTCTGGCCTACTAACGCCCTCCCCCACCCCCCGTGTCTGCTTCGCCTTTACGCCTGCCTCCAGTTTTCAGCTACCATCCTGTCCCACCTGGACACTTCCAACAGCATCCTAGCTCATCTCCAAACCTCTTTGCTCCTTCACGTCCTTCATTCACAGCAGCCAGAACAACCTTCAGAAAACACCTCCATCTGATCTGGTCACTCTTGTGTTTCAAAGCTTTCCGTGGTCACCCCCTACCCTGGGAATGAGGGCTAAACTGCTTGCTAGTTTCCAGGTCCTCTCCTGCCTCCCTCCTTCCCTACTCCCAAAGCCCCCTTTTTGTGTCTGACCTCCAGCCATGTTCCACACTGTACCCCATTTTCTCTGTCCTCTATTCCAGACTGAAGCCTTGGCTTAAACATAATTTCCCTAGAAAGACTGTTCTTGACCTCTCCTGAGCCCACTCCCCTCTACACTATCACATGAGATGGCTTTTCTTTTCTCTGCTAGTAGCACTAGATCAGCTGTGTCTGTGGTTTATAGGCCTAAAGCCGCAAAAGACACTGGGTAGGCACTCAATAAATACTTTTTGAATGGATTAAGTGAAACAACTTCTCCTTTCCATGGAAATTCTCCACCAGAGTTTCTCTTAAATCGGAAAATATCTTCAATGACTTTATTTACTTTAAGTAATCAAGCTAACTTGGGCATTTTAGATAAGGCTTTTCAAAAAACAACAGAAAAACAGTATCTCGGGAGGCAAGACCTACAGACTCAATTATTCTAAATCATTGCAACTTATAGACTGAATGTGATGCTTTCATTAAAGGTTGTTTGTTAATCCATTTAATAATGAGTAACCTATTGAGGTTGAACAAGATGTGAGTGAAATAATCCCCCTGATTCTGTAGGAGTAATTATATATATATATTTATATTATATATATGTAATATAATATATAATATATATTATAGTAATATATATATTAATTTGCCTCCTTTCAAGTCAGGCACTATTAAAAAAAAAATCCAAGAGGAGAGGTAGGAGTTTAATAGCCATTCATTCTTTGCAACATATTCAGAAAGCAAATGAAAATGAAACCTGAAACAAGCCAATAGAAGGGGCTTTCATTAACTTAATGCACTTTAATCTTTTGAATAGAAACTAGAACTCAATTCATGGAATCCTGAGCTGCAGACTTCCACCTCTAGTCACCTGCAAGACATCTCCACATGGGTGTTCTGAGGCACCTCCAATTCAGTGCCTCCCAGTCTGAACGCAAGTGAAGTGCATAATGGTCCTCCTCTTGGGCTCCATGTTTTCATGGTGTACCACCCCATGGCGCACAGGCTAGAGGTCTCAGCATCTTCCTGGGCCTGTTCCTCGGCCCGCGGAAAGTGTGGGGGCAGCCTTGCTCACTTCACCCAGCCTTCTTCCTGGCTGGCCAGGTATCAGTGCCAGTGACTTTTGCTTTCCCAGGACACATGGCAAGCCTTGTCTCCTACAGTGCTCTCTCCTAGGTCCAAGCTCGCTTGACTCCTTTGTCATATGATTCTTAGCTCAAATATAAGTTTCATAAAGAAGTCTTGTCTGATGGTCCAAAGTTGGCCTCTCTCCTAGTATCACTAAACACTAGCACTCGACACCCTGTTATCAATCTTGTTTGTTCCCAGTTCAGCTCCTTCACTAGGATGTAGTTTCCTCCAGGACAAAGATCACACCCAATTTGCTCACCAATGAGCTGCAGGAGTAGCACAGGGCCAGATGATGGGGGCACTCAATCAACAAGAGTAGAATGAATGAGAGAAGGAATGAATGAAATCACAGATCTTGGTAAGCACTCTGGGAACAGTCACCATTATCACTGCTCTAGAGCTCATGTCTCTAGTGCTCTTCCTTACCCATGCATGGGCTTTATCTCTCAAATCATCCAGATCTGAGTATCCAGATCAAAGCATCTCAAATCTTCCCATGACTATCAGCAGTCTATCGCCTTTATATCTCCTACTACCTGAGGGAAACCCTACTGCGGGCTTAAAAAGCATCGTCTCAGTTATCCTTAACAACCACCCAACGAGGTAGCCCCTCTTCTAGGGCTGCATTATGACATTTGGGAGCACTTTTGCCTTTGTAGGGCCTTCTTCCCTAAAGAAATATTTAAAATTATGTATTACACGGTGTCAGTTCTTTATACCAACTATACAAATATAATCTGTGCTGGATTCATCATTATACTTCTTATTGATATTCCGATTTTAAAAGCAATGAAAACATTTTCGTGGGCCCTAGACACTGTGCCCCATGTCCTGCTCTTGTGCCCAGTTGTCAGATGAGAAAACTGATGCTCTCGGGACCGAAAGCCACGGGGAAGGAGTGGCGCGGGGACCCGAACCCAGGCCAATTCAAAAGAGTCACTCAAAAGAGTGGGCCTGCTTTTAATCTTCTATCCGGAGTTAAAACTCCTGGGACCCACTCGCCGAGTTCCCGGATCCTTTCGGGCGTTCCATCCGCCGGGAGCCACGAGGGTCCCACAGCCCTCTGAGCACCTCCCCCTCGTCCAGGTCCCGCCTCCTCCGGCTCCCGCCCAGCCCAGGGCGCCCGAAGCCACGACTAAGGAGCCGCTCTCTGGGCCCCGCCCCTTCCCGGGTTCCAGGCGCGCGACCGCGGGGGGGCGGGACGGCGGGACCGCGCGTGCGCTCGCCCGCCCCTCTCTCCCGCCGTGCGCATGCGCCTCGCTCGCGCGCGCTCACGGGAAAGGATGGCGGGAGCCGCGCCGGGCGCCATCATGGACGAGGACTACTTCGGGAGCGCGGCCGAGTGGGGCGACGAGGCGGACGGTGGCCAGGTGAGGGGGGGCGCCGGGCGCCCCCGACGAGGACTGTTGGTCTCCGTCGCCGGCGGGCCGGCCCCGCCCCTGCCGCGCTCGGCCCCGCAGTCGCCGTGTGGTTCAAGCACAGCGTGCCCCGCCCCCTCCCCGCCCCGGAGCGCGTCCCCTGCGCCCCCCGAGCGCCCGTCGCCCGCCTTCGCCCCCTGGCCCGCGGCGCCCGCCCAGAGCTCCGCGGCCTCTCTGGGCCTGGGTTCCCCATTCTGCAAACTAGTTGGGGCGGGAGCCGGGCCGGGGGTCTCCTCCGGGGGGTCTGGGCCTCCGCGGTGCTGACCACCCGGTCGGGTCCCGAGGGGCCCGCTGACCACTCCCCTGGGGCCAGCCTCAATGCCAGGTGCCCTTGCTTCCTGGTCCCCAGAGGCGGGTAGGGCGCAAATTGGAAGGATTGGGCTCAGAGCCCCAAGTTTGAACAACTCAAATCTTTGAAAAAGTCCAAGTGAGCATCATGAGGGGCAAAGTGGAACTCCGGTGTTTCTTCCATGTGTTTTGTTTGTAAACCATACTTTTTAGTGCTTTGGGCTGATTCAGTCAGTCCTCCCCCGAGGTGACACCCAAAGGATCTCCCATCGTTGATGTGTGGGGTTCGGTATGGAGGCTAGGGAGGGGTCGTCCCCGCCTTACCCCACCTCCCCCAGCCAGGTTGGAAACTCAGAGCTGGGGCCTCTAGCTGTGCCTGTGTGGCCCAAGCTTAGTGTTGTCTGAACCTCTCCCCCCTCCCCCAGGTATGTCTTCAAAATGCAGCTTCTCAGGTGTGTCCCCTGGGGACCTGTACTGCTGGCCTGGAGGGGAGCCTGGGGACCTGTCTGTTAACAAGAGCCAACATAAGAAGTTCAATACTGAACTCACATTTTGAAGGAAGAGGGGATGCAGTGGGGCGTGCACCATTGGAAGGGGGCAATGGTGCAGGGAGGGCCTTGGAGCTGAGATAGAGATGCAAAGATGGGGGTTGTGTTCTTGGCTGAAAGGAGCCCTGTGTGGTGAGCTGCCTGGCGGACGCAGCGGCATGAGGTCCTGCAAGGGAACATGTTCTGAAGGGCCTTTGATGGCTGCTGACAAGTGTGACTTGTTCAAGAGTTTGGATCAGGGAATGATACTGCACGATATGTATGGAGGCTCAGAGCAGGGTCGGTGGAGGCAGATAGCTGAGAGCCTGTGCTGGCTAGGTGTGTCCCTGCATCATGTCCTTGTACTGGCGAGCTTTTAAGTTGGGGCTTCATCTGTTCATTCTGTAAATGAGGAAAGTGAGGCAAAAAGAGCGAGTGACCCGCTCAAGGTTGTAAAACTAGTAAATAGAAGAATGGGGATCCAACCCGGTCCTTTTGTCTCCACTGCCGCTTTATCAAACTGCTGGACCGCCAACATGATGTAAATGAGTTTTGTGGTGGCTTTGGGCTCAAGCATCCTGTTTAGAATGTCCTGTTACTTGACACATTGCACCTTCAGGTCACAGAGTGTTACAACTGAGGTATATCAGAGGGCCAGCTAGAGCAGTGCCCTCACTTTATAACCTGATAGTCCAGTTTAATGCCCTAGCTTAGACAGGTAGGAATGGCAGGACATTGGGGAACTTTAATCACAATCAGAATTCAGCCCACTGAGCCTAATGGGCTCTTGGTGATGAGAGGGGTAGACCAGATGTTCACTTCATGTTGCTTCTTACTGCTTGGAGGAGAAAGAGGAAGTCAAGAAAGGGGTGACAGAAGCTGGATTTTGAAAGACAGTGGTAGGTCAGTTTTTGTGAAACAAATTCTCTTCACTTGATGCCATATTATTGGGTTTGAGAAGCAGGAAGATGTGTAAAGAGGCTACAGTGATAATAAATCCAGATGACAGAAGCTGAGAGCTACTGAAATGCAAATAGTTTAGTCTGGCTTCAGCTTGCCATTGGGGACTGACAAGAGCCAAGACTGGCCAGGTGAACAAGTGAAAGGTTATAGTCGTGCTCGAGGTTGCATATCTTTTCTGAGGGAGATTGGGAACTTGAAGCAAGAGAGAGCTATCAGATTTGTACTTTATGAAGATTGCCATGGCATCTGTGTGGAAGACGATTGAAAGGAAGAAATGAGACTGACCCATTCGGGGCATGTTGCTACTGCAAGTGATGCACACAATAATGATAAAGATGGAAAGAAGGGCCAGATTGGGTAGATGTGTGGGAGACAGAATTGGTGGGTCTTTGTGATGGGGTGTGGGGGTGGAGTGAGGGAGCAGAAACTGAGGATGACTCAGCTTTCTGGGTTTGGGGTAACAGGTAGATGATGGAATACTTTCCTAAAATATAGATTGTAGGAAGATCTGTTTAGAGGTCAGTTTTGGACCTCATGAGTTTAGAAAACTAGTGAGCATCAGGATGGAAATGAGAACAGATTGGTGACGCTTGAGTCTGGAGCTCGAGAGAGAGAGATCCAGGCTAAATTCTAGATTTATGAAGAGGGAGGTGGCATTACCAAAGAGAAGATGTAGAAGAGCGTAGGACCCAGGGAAGAAGCCCAAGAGTGCAGACACCCAGGAGGAGTCTCAGGATAAAAGGCCAGCCTTCACAGACTGGCTCAAGGCTCCCCAGACAAAGTCCGAGAGAAGATGCCCCCATTTCTGTAAAAGGAGTGTGTTTACAAAGGACTGTTTGCAGAATGTTAGTCTACATCAGGGGTGGGCAGACTTTTCCATAAAGGGCCAGATAGTAAATATTTTAGGCTCTGCAGGTTCCTGTCAACTACTTAACTCTCCCATTACAGAGGGAAAGTAGCCATAGATGATACGTAAAATTAAAAAAAAAAAATTTGATGGGTGTGGCTGGGTTCTAATAAAGCTTTATTTACAAAAACAGAAGGCCTGGATTTGGCCCTGAGCCATAGTTTGCTGATTCCTGGTCCAGGTCTTATCCCATTATGTTAGTGACCTGGAGGTTGGTCTCCTACTAGTTTGTGCAGTCCTTTGGCAGAAAAAGCCACATCTTGTCTCACATGTCCTAGGTTTCTTGGTGACAAGTACAGTGCTCAGTACGGAGGGAACAAAGCATCTGCTTCTTAGTTATGGGGGCAGTGTTCATGCCAGATGAACCTTGATGTCACCACGTCATCACCCAGCTTTCTTAGATTGGGTGACTTGCCCAAGGTTGTTTCCACCCAGAATGGGGACTAGTCTCCAGCCAGGCCTGCCATTCCAGGCAAATCTGTGACCCTCACCTTCTAACAGTGTATCGATGGCTTATGCCTTCAGGTATCACTTCATCAGTCTTTGTTGAGGGAAAGCATTAAAGGGCACATAGGAAATAGTTGTGAAAACAATAACTACCATCTATTGAATTCTTACTAAATGTTAGGTACTCTGCTTGGTTCTTCCAGAAATTAGATTATGGAGTCCTTTCAGCAGACAGATGGGAGCAGTCACTATTATTACCTTTAATAGAGGAGGAAATGGCCACCCCCCCAGCTTAGGTGACTTGTGTGCCCACTGTGCACACGGGCGCTGGGGTAGAGGCATGGCACAAGCCCGCTGGCTGTGATACTCGATTCCATTTTTGTAGCCGCCCCTTGCTTGTCCCGCCTGCTTCATGAGACTGTCGTGAAAGTCAGTGAAATCATGTCTGTGGGACACTTTTGAAAGGGACAGCATGATGCGGATTTAAGGTGAGACTACAGGATACTTGTGTTAATGAAAAAATGGCATGGCTCTTTTTACCACCAGCAGGAGGATGATTATGGAGAGGGAGAAGATGACGCAGAGGTCCAGCAAGAATGTCTACATAAATTTTCTACCCGCGATTATATCATGGAGCCCTCCATCTTTAACACTCTGAAGAGGTGTGTGAGACAAGGCACTGGTTTTGGGAGGAGGCTGAGGGTCAGAGATCCAGAGGATGGTGTGCAAAAGTGAGAATAATATGGTCTTAGAACAGAAGGCTGCTAGTCCCCCTTCTCCCCTTGAAAAATCTTAATATCCTAGCCATCTTGTCATTGATCCCCATACCCATCTACATTCCTTTGAGTGCTGTAGCTTTTCTGTTACTTTTCCTAGGTATTTTCAGGCAGGAGGGTCTCCGGAGAACGTTATCCAGCTCTTATCTGAGAACTACACGGCTGTGGCCCAGACTGTGAACCTGCTGGCTGAGTGGCTTATTCAGACAGGTGCTTTGTGGGTGGCCCCCATCCTGGCTGGTCACTTCCCCCCTCCGCCTTTTTTTATAGTCCTTTGGATCATTTTAATGCCAATAAATTGGAAGGGCCTTGTTTGTTTTCCTGGTTTTTAAGACTTCTGTAAGTCAGAACTGAACTTCTTACCTATCTTTGCTTGATTCTTATCTTTGATTCAATAATTGAGGTTTACAGATGGCCTGCAAATGCGATTCTCATTGGGCTCTTTGCCGTGTTGTAGAATTATAGGATTATACAGTACATGTTCAGTGTGTCATTTTTAAGAGATCAGTTACAGCAAGCAGTAATTGATGGATAAGGTAGGACTGGGTATGATTATGGCTTTTAGCTAATATGATCAAAGTAGAGCCTGAAAGTCCACTGAGCTGGGTGCGGATAACATCAGGGGGTAGGCGGTGTCTAGAAGGCAGGCGGTCCATTGCTGCCACAGTACTTTGAGACAGTGTGCCTCTCGTGGCTGGCGTCTGCTCTCTTCCACTGTGGAGGGTATGTCTTTCTGACCTCCTACCTGTCTGTGTTGGCAGTTTGTCCTTGTCCTTACTGAGGCCTCCAGGATGGCTGCTGTCCTTTCCGTAGAGGCAGACATCCTACGTGTTCCGCCCTGTGCTCCGTTCTGAGCCTTATCATTGAATATGGTTAACAAATAGTAAATTTTATGAGAGGTCCCAATTTCCAAGTGGCCAGAAGCAGTTCTGTGGTCTTTGATTCACATGTAGACTTTGGGCCTATCTACTTTTCTCCTAAAGTAGTACAACAGATTGAGGGATTACTGTTTTCCAGCTGTTGGTTGTCATTTTCTTGCAGGTGTTGAACCAGTACAGGTTCAGGAAACGGTGGAAAATCACTTGAAGAGTTTATTGATCAAACATTTTGACCCTCGCAAAGCAGATTCTATTTTTACTGAAGAAGGAGAGGTGAGGAGTCTGTCTTCTTTCCCTAATACAGGTTCCTAGGAGCTTTGGCTCATTCCACGTATACAGTGGAGTGTGCTGTGTTATGTGAGTAACGTAAAGAGGTCCTAAAATCCGAGTGTGAGACCAGTTGCATAAAGTCAGAGCTGCCCACTGAATGCACTGTGCGGTGTAGGGAGCTCTGGCGAGTTGTGAGGTGCCCAGGTAGTGAGCTGGGGAGGAGGAAGAGCCAACTCCCAGCTCCCATTTCCTGCTGACTCTCAAGCACAGGCTGAGTTCAGTGCTGTTGTCATCCAGGTGCCCCATGGGGCAGACGCCAGGACAGGGTACCATGTGCAGGAGCTGGTGGGGACGTGCATATGAGGGAGATGAGCAGGGGCTGGGGGCCATGGTACGGAGGTGGCTCCCAAAGGCGGGAGGGAGGGAAGGTTGGGGGCAAAGAACCCTAGGTGACAGTGCTGTTTTCAGAAAGTTTCCACAGTGTCTATGGGGCGTCTTTAAGCCGCTGCCACCTGTCACTGAGCCCCAGGAGTCCTGGGCACAGGCCTGCCCAAGGAGCCCTGCCACACTCAATGAGTGGCTGGGAGTGTCCAGTGGGAAGCCTGGCCTTGGGGCACGTGGGAGGTGGACTCAGAGTCAGCCCCTGGTCTCAGTCACGCAGGAGGGAAGCTGTGGCCACCACACTCGGTGATGGGCGAAACCACAGTGCTACTAAACGGCCTTTTCCTCCTGCCAAGGTCACGCAGCTGATGGACGTGCTGCACTTGTGCGTCTGCCGTGGCCCCACTCTCCGTGTACTTCCCTAGACTCTCGCGTGGCTCCCAGAAGCCCCTTCCAGTATGCTCTTGACTCTTCCAGAAGCTGTGAGTGGGCCTTTAGGGCTCTAGTGCTGCCACTCAGCCTCACGTATGGCATTGCCGCCCCCAGGTCTGCTTCCTCTGCTGGGACTGCAGGGCTGGGGCCGGATGCTGTCAGGGGCTTCCAGCTGGAGTGCCTAGCCACATTTCACACCGTACCATCCTCACTGAAGCCCAAGCTAGGCCTTTTATCTTGCTGTGTATTTGCTTGTTGGCAGACCCCAGCCTGGCTTGAACAAATGATTGCACATACCACGTGGAGAGACCTTTTTTACAAACTGGCCGAAGCCCATCCAGACTGTTTGATGCTTAACTTCACCGTTAAGGTAGGAAGGCTGCTAGAGCCCCAGAGAAGGTGACAGTGTGGATGAGCGAGAGTTTTTTTGGGCTGGTTGGGAGGTCTGTTTCTTCTACAATATCATACTTGCTTTTTTAGTAGAGGTCTCTGTCACTTTACTTCAGTAAGTCTGAACAGTGAGAAAAGCATAGAGTAAGTATCTGTGGGGTTTTGGTTTTTTTGTTTTGTTTTTTAAAGGTAAATTGTTTTTAAGCAATGTGCACACCCACTGTGGGGTCGAACTTGTGACCCTGAGATCAAGAGTCACATGCTGGGGCGCCCGGGTGGCTCAGTCGTTAGGTGTCCACCTTCGGCTCAGGTCATGATCCTGGAGACCCGGGATCGAGCCCCACATCAGGCTCCCTGCTCAGAGGGAAGTCTGCTTCTCCCTCTCTCAGTCCCTCTGCTTGTGGTCCCTCTCTTGCTGTGTTTCTGTCAAATAAATAAAATCTTTAAAAAAAAAAAAGCGTCACATGCTCCCCCGATTGAGCCAGCCAGGTGCCCCCGTGTCTGTGTTTTGGGATCAGCATGAATTTAGAATTGGCAGGAACGTATTTATAGAGTCTGATGTGTGCTGAGAGGACTCTTAAGAGTGCCTGGTTTGGGGTGCCTGGCGGGCTCAGTCGGAGCACGTGACTCTTGATCTTGGGGTTGTGAGTTCAAGCCTCACAGTGAGCTCAGAGATTACTTAAAGGAAAGAAAGAATTGCCTGGTTTGTCTCCTTCATGTGACACATGAAGAAACCAAGACAGGACGGTGAGCCTGGGCCACAGGCCTAGTCAGCGGCAAGGCTGGGATCAGACCTGAGGGCAGCCTCTGCGTGGCCCATGACCACAAACATGGCAAGCAGGCTTCCTCTGCAGTGTGTGAGCACTGCCTGTTGACACCTTGTTGGGCTTCTTATTTTTGTATCGTAGCTCATTTCTGACGCAGGCTACCAAGGGGAGATAACCAGCGTGTCCACGGCCTGCCAGCAGCTGGAAGTGTTCTCTAGAGTACTCCGGACCTCGCTAGCGACAATTCTGGATGGAGGAGAGGAAAACCTTGAAAAAAATCTCCCCGAGTTTGCCGTAAGTCCTTTGTTTTGTGTATCTCAGACTAGAAGGAGGCTGCTTTGGGCCATGCACATTCAAATATGAAATGCTTCTTCCCTGTAGACAGCGTCCAGGTCAGAAGGCCCGTTCTGGCCCAGATAATTTGCATGCAGAGAGGTTGGGGGTCTGGCTCTTTTGCCAACGTTCTTCCATGCTGCAATCATAAAGCCCCAAACTCTGTCTTCTGAAATTTTTCAGAAAATGGTGTGCCATGGGGAGCACACGTACCTGTTTGCCCAAGCCATGATGTCGGTGCTGGCTCAGGAAGAGCAGGGAGGCTCCGCCGTGCGCAGGATCGCCCAGGAGGTGCAGCGCTTTGCCCAGGAGAAGTGAGGGCCGTGTTTTTGCCATTCCTGCCCCTAACTAACTAGGTGCTCCCCATGAATTCCCCCCTCCCATGCCCCATTGCCCTTTCTCCACAATCAGAGACTCTGGGTCTTCCTATTTTGACAGATAAACTCTCTTTGACCTAGTACAGCTGGAAAAGTTAGGGTGATTTTAAATACCTGTAGAGAGCTTGCTTTCTGAAGTTTGGCTTTGATGAGTGTTTGCAAAGTAATTGATTATTATTCAAGTCACTGAATTTGTGAAGCTGTATTCTCATATATTAGGATTTATCAACAGCAAATATTAGTAGCCCTGAACTAGTTATTCAGTAACATTGTTATGTTGTAGTCTGTGTCTTATAGAACTAAATAAGCCCTTGTGAGCTTTATTCTCCACTAATGGAGTCTTTTTTTTTTTTTTTAATTTTATTTATTTATTTGACAGAGAGAAACACAGCCAGAGAGGGAACACAAGCAAGGGGAGTGAGAGAGGGAGAAGCAGGCTTCCTGCCGAGCAGGCAGCCCGATGTGGGGCTCGATCCCGGGTCTCCAGGATCACGACCTGAGCCGAAGGCAGTTGCCCAACCAACTGAGCCACCCAGGCGCCCCTCCACTAATGGAGTCTTAACAACACATTAAAAATACGTGGCTCCTTTTGGAAAGTCTGCAAGCTGTGTTCAGTCATTCTTTCCCAGTTAACTCTAAAGGCTGTTTTTATGGGTCGGTCAGGTTCCCAGTGAATGACAGAAATATGAAAAACAAAGGGACCCAAACAGTCCCAAGTGTTAGGTATGTAAGAAGGAAGGAAAGAGGCAGAGGAGGAGGGAGAGGGCAGGGCAGGGTGCTGCCTTCTTTCCAATGGTATATATGCTTTTTCTCATCAGAGGTCATGATGCCAGTCAGATCACACTAGCACTGGGCACAGCTGCCTCCTACCCCAGGGCCTGTCAGGCCCTTGGGGCTATGTTGTCCAAAGGAGCCCTGAATCCGGCTGACATCACAGTCCTGTTCAAGATGTTTACCAGCATGGACCCACCTCCTGTTGAACTTGTAAGTTGCTTTCCTTTTAATAGTACGGCGGGACCCCCATGCCGATTAGAAGGGTTATTTTGCAAAGCCTGTGTGTCTCTTAAGTCACTGAGTACAAATCTGTGTTGAAATGTGTCTGTCCTTTTCCTCATCCTTCCTCATCACATCCTCAGCCCTCGCACACACGGGGACACCTGCCGGGTTGAGCACGGGAGGGCAGATGTGAGCGGGCCCTCAGTCCTGCTATAAGTGGATAGGGACTGACTGGACACCTCTCTCGTGCATCCCTTTCCAACGACGCCCTGTGTCCCCTCAGATCCGGGTGCCAGCTTTCTTGGACCTGTTCATGCAGTCGCTCTTCAAGCCAGGAGCCAGGATCAACCAGGACCACAAGCACAAGTACATCCATATCTTGGCCTATGCAGCAAGCGTGGTGGAGACCTGGAAAAAGGTACAATCAGTTCTGAGAATTCCTGGGCTTTTCGGGAGATAAGGAGCCTCCTTTCTCCGGCATTATTTGGGAATTTTGGCTGCAAGAAGTCATGAGCCCAACTTGTGTCAGAAATACCTCTTCTAGTGTTCATGAAATCGTCAAACCCTAAGTCTCTGAAGGAAATGTGCATGACTGTAATACTTTCTCAAACTGGAATGGAAAGTGCAGCTAAAGAAATCAGGCAGGTCTCCCTCTGTCCCAGGTTCCGCCTCCCCGGCTTGTTTCTGTAAGCCGGCTGACCTGGAGTGCGGCAGCTGGGGTGACGCCTGCCTCCGGGGCTGGGAAAGGGTCTGCGGGGAGAGGTGGCCAGTAGCAGATCGCCCCACCTGCAAGACCATGCACGCCGTCGGGATTCACAGACTCGCACGTGTATTCTCAGAACAAGCGCGTGGGCATCAACAAGGATGAGCTAAAGTCCACGTCAAAAGCCGTGGAGACCGTTCACAATTTGTGCTGTAATGAGAACAAAGGGGCCTCGGAACTGGTGGCGGAGCTGAGCACGCTGTATCAGTGTATCAGGTGAGTAAAATCAACACTCGCTCTAAAATGGATCCTTCTAGAGCGAGTGGTCTGAGTTTTTATTTTATTAAAAGCTCAAAAAAATGTGTAACAAAAGCTTCAGAGATACTTACTGGTTTTATGTTGTTTGTTTTTTTTTTTACTGTATATAGAGAACTTTGAACTCTTTTGACAGCATGAGTAATTCTCAGGGGCTTACCTGCCGGAAGTCTGTTCATAAATTAGCCTCAGAAAGAGGAAGACCCACCAGAATTACAAAAGCTGCTTGGAAGGAAAGGGTCTATTTACAGTATGTGTTAGGCTGACAAAGTATTGCTTAGCCAGAAGGGACTTGTGAACATAGCAGTGGTACGAACACACACGGTGGTAGAAGAGCCTACAAATAGGGTGGTCCCTGGGGCAGTGGAGTCTTTCCCCTGGTAATTTGTGCTCAGGACAAGGAAAGGGTTTGCTAAACAGAACTCCATTCCAGTCTGAGCTCCCTGAGTGTTTTGCATTAACCAATAAAGTGGTTTAAAAGCCGATAAGGGAGCTTGGGTTCTTGGATGGCGTGTCGAGAGGATGCTGACCTCCTTAGACTGTCTCCTAGACAAGCATCTCCCTAGCCAAGCATACTAGCAGTGACTTGCCGGGATAGACAGCTTGGCGGTTGTTTTTTAAACCTTCCCAACCATTTAGTGTTGGTGTTTTTTGGTTATTGTTATGTTTTATTTGTTTCTTTATTTGTTTAACTCCACGTAAAGACAGCGTTGTGCCTTGCTTGTGCCTCTAGGTTCCCAGTGGTAGCCATGGGTGTGCTGAAGTGGGTGGACTGGACCGTGTCTGAGCCCAGGTACTTCCAGCTGCAGACCGACCACACCCCGGTGCACCTGGCCTTGCTGGATGAGGTAGGAGGGCCGCAGGGCCAGGGGTGGCACTCTGTACCTTGTCCTGCCGGGACGTCTGCTCACCAAATGCAGGAGCTGCTCTGGACAGGGCTGGCCACTTTCTATCCTCAACAAGGATTTTTCTTTTTTTTTTTTTTTTTTTTTTTTTAAAGATTTTATTTATTTGACAGACAGAAACACAGCCAGAGAGGGAACACAAGCAGGGGGAGTGAGAGAGGGAGAAGCAGGCTTCCCGCCGAGCAGGAAGCCCGATGTGGGACTCGATCCCGGGTCTCCGGGATCATGCCCTGAGCCGAAGGCAGTCGCCCAACCAACTGAGCCACCCAGGCGTCCCGGATTTTTCTTTTAAGGGACTAGTCTCACTGGCTCCATAGATTTCCAGTTTTCAGCAAGTGTTTTGAAAGGATGCGGAATGGCGCATGCTCGCAGCTGATGGGCTGTGGGCTGGTGCTGAGGTTGCCAGCTTGGGGTCCTGAGCGCCTGCCGGGAGCTGGCTGGGATGGCGCCGGCCGTGCTGTGCACTGAGGGCGAGCCTGGAGACCGGCCGCGTGGCTCAGCACAGCTCCCTTTGGCATGTTTGTAGATCAGCACCTGCCACCAGCTCCTGCACCCTCAGGTCCTGCAGCTGCTTGTTAAGCTTTTTGAAACGGAGCACTCCCAGCTGGATGTGATGGAACAGGTGAGCAGGTGGCCCCCGGGCGTCATGGAGGCTCGGGGACAAGGCCCGCTCTAACAGACCTGTCTGCCCCTGCCTCCGTAGCTTGAGTTGAAGAAGACCCTGTTGGACAGGATGGTTCACCTGCTGAGTCGAGGTTATGTACTTCCTGTTGTCAGTTACATCCGAAAGTGTCTGGAGAAGCTGGACACTGACATTTCACTCATTCGCTATTTTGTAACTGAGGTCAGCAATACGCCGTTCGTTTCATGTTTCATACTGTTAACGCTAGCAGTGCCTTTGGGCTTAAATTTAGTTCATTTTGTGCCTAAGTCTGAGAACTGTGCTTTCTGATAATTGCGGTGACAGCAGTAATTAGATAACGGGTTTGCCCAGCCCCTCCCACCTGCAGGAGCCGTAGTCTATGTTTTACCTCCATAACCGCCTGGGTGTCTTAGTGCTGGAGCCTCTGTTGTCACTGGGAGGCGGAATGGGTGGGGAGGGGAGGGTGGTTTTGTCCAAACTAATGGCCATTTCATCAGGTGTTGGGACAGTGCTCAGACGCTGTGCAGGGAGTGACCCGGTGTTCTCTCCTCCTAGGTACTGGATGTCATCGCTCCTCCCTACACCTCTGACTTTGTGCAGCTTTTCCTCCCCATCTTGGAAAACGACAGCATTGCCGGCACCATCAAAACAGAAGGGGAACATGACCCGGTGACAGAATTTATAGGTAGGGTTGCCATGCATGTCCCTTGGCTACAACCTTAAAGGTCATTGTTCACCTCCTGTTTTTAACCCCTTGCCTGTTTTCCTTTTGTTTGTGAAAGCTCACTGCAAGTCCAACTTCATCCTGGTGAACTAATTCAGAGCGTCCTCTGGAGCTGACCCAGAACGTTCCAGGAGTCTAGCGGTGGGAAAGCCCTTCCAGAAGCTCTTGCTCAAGAGGCCCAGTCAGCATCCCGGGACTGGGCTCTGGTGGGAGGAGGTGGGTGACTATACGGCTGCTAGTGTGGATGGCCCCTCTCCTCTGAGTCCGGGCTGCTCTGCACCCCACTGCCTGTGCTCCCTACCCCCAGCGCAGGGCTGGGTCCCTCCCGAAGTAGCAGGGAGCTCGGAACCAGAGATGTGTCGACGAACCACCTTCCAAGGTGACTTTTCTCACAAGAACTTGGTTAGTTGATCTTCTATTGTCATTGTCTAATTTTTCAAGAATAAATTAGAAAGCCTTTCTGCCGGCTTGGCAGGTGGAGATCCTGGTGTTGTTATTATTCTCATGTATAAATAAGGCACGCTCAGGCTCCACTCCTGTGTGGGGTTACGGGTTTTATTCATCACCTGGGCAATCTCGAATGGCCATCTTCTCCCTGCACCCCCCTGCTGATCGCAAGGTAACAAGCCCTGGGGAGAAGCCTGCCCTTCCCTACCACGCTGCACCCCAGGTGCCCAACGGAAGGCACCGAGTCACAGATGCAAGAGACGGGAGGTCACATCATCATGGCCTTGCGGATCACACCTTGGCCAGGCAGACCGTCTGCTGCCGTTGTGTTGCAGGGCTGCTGCCAGCATGGCGCTCCCAGCCATCCCGTTTCAGACCCCTCCCCCAGGAGTGTGCTCCCGGCCAGCACCACGGCAGTCTGCGCGTCCACAGGCACTGCGACCTGCCGCCAGCCCCTAGTCCCTTCACACTGTGGTGGTACCAACCCAGTGCCCAGAGCGATAGGATCCCCTCTGATTATGGTTCATGATTAACACCGATCTTCTGGAGCCTTGCGCCTTAAACAATGGGGTCCCCAAATGTGCAGGAGTCCTCGACAGCGAGGTTGTAGCTGGCGCCCTTCCCGTCCTTATAGGTGCTTGTCACGATCCTCATCCAGCCGTGCTCCCCCTGCGGGAGAAGGGTCACATGTTAGCTCCCTACCCCCATTCCTAGCGTCTCCTGTCTTCCAGGCACACGCTGGCCCTCTGCCCCAACCTCAGGCCTGACGCCTGCCCGGCTGCTCCTGTCCTTGCGCAGGACCCCGACTCAGAAACACCACCTGTGAAATAGTTGTACTTGGTTAATATTTAACAAGCAGGGTGCCTGGCCCTGTAAGCCAAGAGCAAATGAATGTAACTAGAACGTTGACTCTTTAGGCCAGATGACTTAACTACCTATTAATATCCCCAGTTTCTAGTACTTTTCATCAAGAATATTGACATTTCATCACTTCAACATGAATCATTCTGTCCCACTTCAGAGTAATGAATCTCTGTGTCTTAAGCCATTAATGGTTAATACTGGGTCTTAGAAATGAGAATTCTGAAAGTTCATTTATTTCCCTGGATCTATGACCCAACACAAAAGTATTTCTGAAAAAACTTCACACTATTAGGAGAGCCGGGACTCTGACGACAGAAAGCACAAGATGCTTGCAAAGCAACAATCGAGCTGAACTGAAAGTTCTGGAACAGTTGCTCCACAACCAGGGCGGGGCCCCCAGGAGACAGTTGGCATGTCTAGAGACACTGTTGGTGGCCGTGAAGGTGGGGGAGGAGCCACGAGCACCCGACAGGAGGGGTCAGGGATGCCGCCACACAGGCTGTGACCTCTAGGACAGTGACAGCCCGCCCTGCCCACCCCAGATGTCACCAGCGCTGCCCCTGGGCCAGCATGAGAAGCCCCTGTGCTCAACGCCGCAGTCCTCGGCTGAGAAGCCAACAGACGTGGAGGAGTGGGGGAGTTGGGGGTATCTGCAAACGTCTTACCCACGGTTCCCCCCACGAATTCCGGACAATCCAGTACTCCGTGCCGTCGCTGACGCCCCAGCCAACCACAGAAATGACATGGTTTATGTAGGCCTGGTCATTGTACTCCGCGTAGACACCTCCTGTATAGTTCACCATCTTGTCCGTGGCCATGATACCGCAGCTGAGCACGAGGCGTTGAAGGGTTAGCACTTCGGTGGGGAGAACTTAGCCCTGTCCCTGACTGTTCTGGGGGGCCGCCTCAGACCATGCGTGGGGATGACCCCGCTGGAACTAATGCTGTGCCATCGGGCACACGCGGGAGTGTGTGTGAGTGCCACCCTTGCTACTGTCCCGTGAGTGGCAGCTTTCTTGCAGAGAAAGCTCATGGGACTATGATGAAGTCGACCCTGGGAAAGGGGCTTCGGGGACCCGGCTGGCCACTCCCCTTCCCACCTCACCTGATGGGGCCATTGGTGTAGATTTCCGCCATCATCTTCTCCCTGCCGGAGAGGGAGCCATAGTCGCCCACTTTCCAGAGGGTGTAGTTCCGGATGGCATGGCACTCCTTGAATTCTGTGCATGTTCCACACTGGTTGAACTTGTTGCACTCTGGGGGGACAGCGGGCCAAGTCCGCGTGAAGCCACCACCTTGCCAACCCGCTCACAGAGACGCACATCCCAACCCTCCACTTGGCCGACTTTGCTGGTAAGGGCAATCATCTCGCCATCGGGGGCTGCCGAAGGGCACTCCCTCCAATTGTCAAGAGCCCTCCCCCTGCTGTGGAAGGGCGGACACACACGGCAATGGGCGCCTAGCAGGCACTCAAAAGTTAGCCTCCTTTCTTTTCCTTTAAAGGGCAAGAATGGGGTCTTTCCGCAAGACTCCATAGCTGAAGAGACTAATTAAATTGTTAGCTTTCAAGAAGATAATTATATTGCTGGCTAGTGAACAGGCCAATACATATGGCAAAAAATAATAAGCATTTTCTTTCTTCTTTTTTTTTTTTTTTGATGTAGGGAGGTATCAAGAATTAGGCTTTGGTTAAGCGACTGCCTTCAGCTCAGGTTATGATCCTAGAGTCCCGGGATCAAGCCCCACTCGGGCTCCCTGCTCAGCAGGAAGCCTGCTTCTCCCTCTCTCACTCCCCCTTCCTGTGTTCCCTCTCTAGCTGTATTTCTCTCTGTCAAATAAATAAATAAAATCTAAAAAAAAAAAAAAAAAAAAAGAATTAGGCTTTAAAAAAAGGGGGGGAGGCTCTTAGTTCTGGAAGACCACACTGTCCCCTGCATCCTTCCGAGGCCCTTGACATTGCCAATCCTGCCTTTTTACCGCTCTCAGGTCACCTACTTGTTACAATTCCCCATCTGCCTAGAGCCCTCTCCCAGGACATCAGACTTTGAGGACTGAGCTGTCGGTTTCACTTGTCCCTGGGACACCAAATGCCCTGTGCCCAATATAACCGGAGGGGGTGGGATCTGCGGCATTTGCCACATTTGCTGATACGGAGACAAGACCACGTATTGCCAGCAGTCAAGTTTGCTCAGTTGTACCTGGTCCTGTCACATGGGTGCATTACAGGGGCCCGGCCTTGGCTGGACAAGACCAGCGCAGGGCAAGGCAAGAACCACCTGATCCCCAATTCTGCAGAGCCTTCCCTCCTTCATCTTGCCTCTCCGTGGTTCCCTGACCCCTGTTGTGTTTACCACTTCAACAAGCCTCACCCAACCAGTCTGGGGGAATTCCTTCTGGTTGGCCAGTATGGCTCCAGAGGCAAGGCGGGGGCGCCCTATGGGTGTGGGATGACGCCCAGAGTCTGCTCGGGCACTGAGAGGGCACAGGGGGCTACTGGAGTTCACCCTTTTATAGAGGGAGAGAGTGGGGGTGGAAGAGCTCCCCAAGCTCCCCGTTCCTCCAACACTGCTCTCCATGGTCCACTGGGTTCACCCTAGCTCTCCGCTCTGACCAAGAGGGCACTCGGACAGGGACAGGTGACTTAAAACTGCCAATTATGGGTTTGGGGTTTGGACTTTCTTTCCTTTGGTTTCCAAAGGGAGCAGCCTAGAAGGACTGTGCCAACTCCCGAGACTCCAGGCCAGCTGGCTCTGCTGGTCCACACAGAAGCCTCCGCTCCAAGTGTCCCTGCATATGCACAGCCCTGGCCAGGGCGGCACCCTGACCCTGTGTGCTTCAGTCTCCCTAGCCGCTGGCTCGCCCTCCTCACCCACTCCTGGAAAATATACTCTTGCCTTGACAAGGGCCCATTTTGGGAAACCACCAAAATGCCAACATGGCAGAACTCAAACGCTACGGCCAGTCCTGGCCACGAAGGGTGGGCACAAGACACCCTCCCCAAGTCTCTTTAGCCACACTTCTCAACAAGGACCGCAGGCTCCAGCTGCCCTTTCCCCCAGCCCCAGCGGTCTCAAGGTGGCAGGCGACTCCCACCTCTATCCGGCCCTCCCCACCCTCTGCCCCCACTACCCTTTCCCCAGGAGGAGGGCAGTGGGGGCAGGCAGGGGCCTACCTTGGTCCTTAGCCTGGTAGTTGTTGCAGGTCTCGTCCGGGATGCCGTGCTCATGGGCGTACCCCCACACCGGCAGGTCGTTGCCCCCCTCGCAGGAGCCCGCGTTGGCGCAGTCGAGGACATGCTGCACGGACAGCAGGGTGGAGGGCCACGCCCCCTTCCTCTTGATGTTGATGCGGTCTGCAAGGGCAGCGGCCGTACCTGGTCAGCACCCGCACCTGGCCAGCATGCACCCTCCTGCCCATCCAGGGCTCTGACCCAGGCTTGGGAGTCTCTGCTCTCCAGGGGCCTCCCCGGCCCTTCCAGGGATGGGCATGTCTGCCCACACCACCTGCCTGACCACCACGAGGGCAGGGCTGGGTCCATCTGTCCAGCTGCGCATGCCCAGGAAGCACCCGCTGAAAGGCCAGCCCCAAAGACTGAGCCCAGAACAGGACAGTCCTGGCCCCTGGGGCACCCCCTCGCACCAGCAGCATCCCCACCGCCCCCACACCAGCTCACCCACATCCTGGTGTCACCACCCACGCTCCTCCGACCAGCCCTCCCCCCAGGCCCATCCAGGCCTTCCAGAACTGCTTGGCAATCACCAGCAGGGCTCCTGCCACCCGCTGCACTTTCCTCCATGTCCCCTGGCCACTCCTTGGCCCCGAGAGCCCTTCCTGCGGGCGCCCCTTTGCTGGCTGCAGGTCGTCGGCCTCTGCCCCCACCTCTCAGTCCCTCCCCAGCTGTGCTGACACCAGGTCACCTGCCAACTACCCCATGGAGTTCCCTGCGTCTCCAGCACAGCCAGTGCTCTGTGCCTGTCAGCGGCCCCACTGAGGACACGAACAGCCCTGGCTGCTGAACCCCGCCCCCTGAGCCCCAGAGGTTGCTTCCCCAAGGGAGGCTCTCCACCCTCACCCCCACACCATGCAAGGCCTGGAGGTGGGGTGCCAGCCTCCTCGCCCCACAGCCATTTCCACCACGCTTCTCCTCCACTGGTCTGGGTCTCCTTCGTGCTACGGCCACGTGGGGGTGTCCCCCTTTCTGGGAGATGCTTGCTGACGCACTGACCGGAGACGCCTGCCACCTGGTTCTCTCATGGAGCTCACAGTGACCCCTCCTGCCCCGCCCTGCCCCTCACTCCCAAACCTTGCTGGAAAACTCAAAGGCAAGTCCCTCCTCTCTCTGCCCCCCAGTATAAAGGCCTTCTGCGTCCCCAACCCACCTCCTGGAACAACAGGTGGCATGGCCCTGCCCCCTATGCTAGGCCCACATGGACCCAGGACTCTC
>PITA01013020.1:0-42500 GCA_004023965.1 Spilogale gracilis
CGTGTGCGTGTGCGTGTGTGTGTGTGTGCGTGTGCGTGTGCGTGTGTGTGTGTGTGTGTGTGTGTACCACATCTTCTTGATCCATCCCCATCTCTCTCTTAACCCTGTTTATAGCCTCAGTGTGTTTGAGGGCTTCAAGAATCAAATAACCAGTTACCATTGGTTGAGGTGAATTGAGATTTTCATGAGATGGCAAATGTGGCGCCTACTTCATGCTTTATCCAGTCTTGACAGAGGACAGGCCTGTTTAACAGCCTGAAACAACCTGCCTGCATTCTCTTTCCCTCACACCTCTGAAGCCTGAGTCACGTCAGTCTTCTGGTCCCCCTCATGTTCTTCCCCTCACACTTGCTCCCACCTACCCCTGCCCAAAGCAGTGCAGCTCCCCCACCCCCTGAAAGGGTGGCTGCGGACACCCATCTCCTTACATCCTCGGCACGTTCCTCAAGAGGAGAATGCACTCTGCCAGGTGAGACTTGAGGTTTCCCTTAACTGAGCGTGAACTCCAGGAGGCCAGAGGGCTCGATTGACTCATCCGTACAATCCTAACAGTGGGGCACTTGCTAGGTAATGCCTTTTATACATGGTATTGACCTCAGTAGTGGCATTGATGGGACTGACCTGTTGAAGGTCAAAGTCACAAAGGAGGGAGGTGACCCTACCTGTTTTTGAACAGGTCAGAGAAGGGATTTCAGTATTCTGTGCCATCCTGAAAACTCAGATGGGCAAAGACCCTCCAGAGCAGAACTTACTTACAGGGTTAACGACAAAGCCCAGGTTATGGGAGATTAACTAGACAAATGAAGTGTGGTGGTCAGAATGGGTGATGTTTGCTTCTCAGAGAAAGTGTATCGCACAGCTCAAGATTAATGTCTCCTGACCACTGAGTCTATTCAGGGCCCTCCTGTGTCATATTTCTATGCACTCATTCATCTTCACTGCCCACCTCAGTGCAGATGGAGGCCAGGAGTGCTGGTTGTACAAAATTAAGAGGCTTCCAAGAAACCCCCCAGGCTCTTCAGACCCTGGCTATGACTTTGAGCTAGTATATAAAATTAAAGAACTAGCTTCGCACATTAATTGGCAAGAACTAGAAAAGAATCCTAGTGCCTGTCTTTTCCACCTCCCAGCTTCAGCCTTTGGTTGGGACTGTGCATCGATGGATAGGAGGTGTGTTGCGATTGGAGGGCACAAAGTCACATCCACCAACCAGGATAAACCTGATGCACTAGACAGCAAAGAGGACCACAAGGAACAAACACAGAAGGCTCTGGAATTTCTTCCTAGGAGGCATTCAGCACCGGACTCCGGTTGGAAGTGGGGATAAGGCATTTCTCAGGAAGCTGTGCTCTTAGAGAAAATGCAGTTTGTCCTTAGCATCTGCACTTTGAGTGGCCTGTGGGTGGGCTCGGGAAGGAGGCGGATCAAGGTGAAGACAGGAGGTCCCAAGCCCATCTTGGTAGGACAGCAAAAGTACCCCCATGGTTCCATGGAAAAGTGTGGTGAGGGCTTAGAATTTCCCCAGTGAATCAGTCAGTGTGGAAGCCAGAACTGAGTCAGCCGGACTGCTTTTTGAAATCCTGGACAAATGGAAAACCACCTTGCTCCCTCTTTGACTGTAAGCCTGGGGGACATGCCAGTGGCAGTGGGACAGAGGCTCCAGAGCTATCCCCATGCACCAAAGAGTGTCCCCATGGCAACACGCAACCAGAAGCTCTCTCGGTCTGGGAAGGTGACTCCTTGAGTCAGGGCGACCTGTGCCCCCATTCTAGTAAGTCAGGGTGAGGACTCATTCCAGAAACAGGGTGTGCCCCCACACTGAGATCAGCTTGAAGCAAGTTCATGTCTACACTCCCGTGACCAAGAGAACTCACTTTACTCTTGCTGTCTGTGACCCCAAGGAGTAGAGACCCCACTTGCCCTGCTTGCTGGCATCTTCTGCAAGTGCTCTTACCTCCACTCACTACTCTATCAACCCGCCTGCCTGAGGCCAAGACATCTTCCTTGTGCAGGAGGCTCTGCCTCAGCCATACCTCATTCACCCCTTTTCAGGGTCCTGGGGGGCAAAGAAGAATTTCTCACTAATGTCTTTATGCTTTGATCTTATCTCCACATGCCCATCTACTGCTCCATGCCAGTTTCTTTCCTCTAAGGAGTAGGACGCTTCCCTCCTCCCAGAGGTGTTTACCTATGCAAGTTTGCTTTGATAGTCCTCTGTGAAGTTTTATAGGATTCTGCCCCCCACCCCCCACTCTATAGGTCCTGCATACTTCTTATTTCTGGATATTCTATGTTTGGGAATGTTGTAATAAATGGGGATCGTTTTCTATAACATTTTATCAAGTGGTTATTTCTGATAAAATAGTGATTATATTTATATTTTATTATGTAATGTGCCACTTTACTCAGTTCCCATCAATTTCAATGAATTTTTAGTTGGTTCTGTAGGCTTTTCCAGGTAGGTGGCCATATGACAAGCAAGAATGTATTTTAAAATCTTATTTCCTCTTTTCTGTAATGTACTTTTTTAAATTTCTGTGTCCCTCTGTGTTGTGGGGGGAGTATATGAGAGAAAGAGAGAGAGAGAGACTGACTTTCTTTTTCCATTCTCTGGAACAGTTAAATTACAGTAAAATTATCTGTCCCTTAAAGAACTGATAAACTTTGCCTGTCAAATCTTCTGGTCCCAACACCTTTATAAAGCTGGTTCTTTCTGGGTTTTTTTTTAAAGGGTCTCTGGTTTACTTGCATTTTCTAGATTTTCTGAAGCCAGTTAAGTGTGTTTTCCCTGAACATTATGAATTGTACGCAGTTTCCATATTTAGCAGAGTCGTTCACAGAAATCTTTTAAATATCTATAAATCCCCTTCCTATTTGTGATTATGTCTTTATTCTCAATCCTATTTTGGTCTCATTTTTCCTTGATTAGATTTCTTGGTTTTGAATATTTTATTCTTCAGTTCAGAGATCCCAATCTCATTTATTTAGCCATTCTGCTGACTGCATATTTATGTTGGTTATTTCAGTTCATTCTTCTCTCCTACTTTTCTTCCGCCTCTTTGTGTTTTTGCTGACTTGTCAGGTTTAACAGTCAGACTGTTTGTTTTTATTTTTGTCTTGCTTAATAAGAAAAACATCTAAGATTATTACTGCAATAATAAGTACAGCTTTGGCTGCAACCCCTAAGTTTTCCTGTGTTGTTAGCTCAGCATTTTTCGAACAGTCTGTATTTGTAGTTATAGTTTCTCTTACTGAGTGACACAGCAATATGTTTATTAAATTTCAAGTACGGCTGATCCTTGAACAACAGGAGCGTAGAGCTGCATATCCCTCATGTGGTGGAAAATCCACAAACAGCTGTTATGTGTTTATGTGTTTATTTATTTTTTATTCAAGTATAGTTAACACACAGTGTTGTATTTCTACATATAACTTGTCGCTCCTCAAAAACTTAACTACTAATACGTTAGTGTTGACCAGAAGTCTTACTGATAATATAGTCGATTAATACATATGTTATATGCTGATATGTATTCTATATTAATATCCTTATAATAAAGTAAGCAAGGAAAAAGAACATATTAAGAAAATCATAAGGAAGAGAAAGTACAGTTATAGTACTGTACTATATTTATCAAAAAATCTGCAGATATGTGGACCCATGCATTTTAAATGCATATTGTTCAAGGGTCAACTGTAGCTTCTCATTTAAAATTATGTCATTTATATTTAGCCCATTTGTGTTGTAATCAGAGAATATGACTGTGACAACCTCTTTAAGAATTTATTCAGGGTCCACAAGAGCCAAAATGTGGAAACAGCCCAGATGTCCATCAACAGACGAATGGATAAAGATGTGGTATATACAACAGAATATCACTCAGCCATCAAAAGAAGGCAGTCTTACCATCTGCAATGGCATGGATGGAAATAGAGGGTATTATGGTAAGCAAAATAAGCCAGTCAGAGAAAGATAATTACTATATGATTTCACTCATATGTGGAATTTAAGAAACAAAATAGATGAACATCAGGGAGGGGAAGGAAAAATAAAATAGAATAAGAACAGAGAGGGACGCCTGGGTGGCTCAGTTGGTTAAGCGACTGCCTTCGGCTCAGGTCATGATCCCGGAGACCCGGGATCGAGTCCCACATCGGGTTTCCTGCTTGGTGGGAAGTCTGCTTCTCCCTCTCTCACTCCCCCTGCTTGTGTTCCCTCTCTCACTGTGTTTCTCTCTGTCAAATAAATAAAATCTTTAAAAAAAAAAAAAGAACAGAGAGGGAGGCAAACCACAAGAGACCCTTAACTACAGGGAACAAAGTGAGGGTTTCTGGAGGGAAGGGGGATGGGGTAACTGGGTGATGGGCATTAAGGAGGGCACTTGATATAATAAGCACTGGGTGTTATATGCAATTGATAAATCACTAAATTCTATCTCTCCAAACTAAATTAAAAGATTTTTTAAAAAGAGTTTATTTGGATATTTTGGAATCCCAACATATAATTATTACCGTAAATATTCCATGAGCACTAGAAAATAGAGCAGTATTAAATGAACTTTATCAAGAGACTTTTCTGACTTTGATATATTAAGTGAGCAAAGAATAAAATATGTTACCAGACCAGAAAAACAGAGTTATAATCTACCACTAACATCGTGTTTCTCTATATTTATCTTTATATTGTCTAATAGCTTCTCAGTATATATTTTGATTCAGTGTTATTTGTGATGGCAACAATAATAATACCTAACATGAATGAAGTACTTAAGATACACTGAAATCTGTGCCAGACACACTGAATGTCTTAGCTTTTCAATCTTCATGGGGAGGCTAGAGGCTTGTCTTCAGTTTACAAACCGGAAACAGACACTCCGAGAATGCACGGGGTAAGGCTGGATTCAGCTGCATGGGAATGGAGAAAAATAACAGAGCTAAAGCAAGCTGGAACTTTTTTTTGTTCACCTGTTGGTCCAGCACTGGCGTGGTGGGGACTTTAAGCCATCCACAGGGCATGGGCACCTCCTCATGTCCAACCACACTCAGCATACAGATCTGAACCTGTAGCTGGCTCACTTCAAATTGAGGACAGCTGTCCTCCTCCTTTAGTGTGCAAAGGAAAAAAATGAAGTGCCTCTGACCCTTAGGATCATCAAAGTCACCCCAACCACGTTCATTCTCAAACCCTTAATAGCCCAATAAGTCAGAAGACTCTTGTGGCCGTGACAAGCTTCTGTTGAAGCTGAGAATGCAGAAACTTAGGGTGGATTCCTCCCAAGCCCTTGCCCCTTTCCAGGTGTTGCTGTCAAGTGCTTTTGCCATCAAGCGTCTTTAATATTTATTTTTATGGTCTGAACTCCCCTTTGGGAAAGCAAAAGACACATCCTCTTCCTCCTATTTCTTTATCAGTGCCCCACGCTAATGCTTAGCCAGATCTCATGAGCCAGCTCCTGAGAAAAGAGGAGAAGAAGCGGAAGTAGACAGCTTTCGTTATGACTGGACCACCTACCTCCCTGGAGGTAGTGTGGAAAAATGTCCACTTTCATGAGATGGCAGAGGGATGAATAGAGGAGAGATGTATGCACATAAACACACACACCGAAATACATACTCACAAATAAATATTTCAACGAATTAGCCTGACACTCAAGACCTGCCAAGAAGACTTTGAAAAGAGAGTTAGTTTGGGACACCTGGGTAGCTCAGTTGGTTAAACGTTTGCCTTTGGCTTAGGTCATCATTCTAGGGTCCTGGGATCAAGTCCCACATTAGGCTCCTTGCTTGGTAGGAAGCCGTTTCTCCCTCTGCCTGCCTCTCCCCCTGCTTCTGCTCTCTCTCTCTCTCTCTCTTTCTCTGACAGATAAATAAATAAAATCTTAAAAAAGGGGGTGGGTAGTTTTCCTAGGAATTTTGGGAGTGATCCTTTGGGTCCGTTTGAGAAGAATGTCTTTAGTTTATGACCTTTGCTATTTGATAGTGGCTAGAGATGAGGACAGTGATTAGTATGGTGATCTTTTGTCTTTGATCTCATATCAAACTCCTGTATGAAATCTATTATTTAGGGTCCATTTTTGTCTTTTCCTTTTCAGTTGTGTATATCTTACTTTTCATTGTCTGGCTAGATCCTTCAGAACATAAAGAGTATCAGTGAGGGCAAACATTTTTGTCTCTACTTAAATGGGAATACTCCTGATAGTTTACTGTTAAAAAAATATTTCCTGTAGCTCCCGATTGCTACTATAACAAAGATATTACCTATTACACCTAGCTTACCAGTACTTATAGAATAGGCATTAAATATATCATCTCTTGAAATGATAGATTTTGTTATTATTGCTCAATCTTTCTAGTTAGTTAATTACAAGATTGGTTTCTAAAATTGCTTCAGTCTTTCTTACCCTCCCGAGTAAACCATGGTTAGTGAAATCATACTGTATTTTTATACAATTACTAGAATAAGGTCTTTGAGGATCTTGGAGTTTATATTCATAAGTAAGATTAGCTGATCCTTTTTTCTTTTCTTTTCATTGATTTGTTGGTTGTGTTAAAGCTCGTTATTTGTTTTGGGTGTGAAGTTAAGCTAGGATCACAGAATCAGATGAAGTTTAAACTTTTATTTTTATGTTCTGATCCAGTTTATATGCTGTGGTATCATTGTTATTCAGTAGCGTTTGGTAGAACTTACCCATAAAGCCAGCTGAGCCTCATACCATTTTAGAAATTGATACATAACTCTTTCTTGTTTTATTCCATGATCCTTACTATATTCAGGTGTTTCCGCTCATCTTGAGTTGATTTTCACCACTTATGTTACCCTTAAATTTTTGATTTAATGCTTACATTTATTGGCATTAAATAGTATATGATTTACTCATAACTTTGCATAATATCTCAGTATCTACACATCTGTTCCATTTTTCTTCTGCTTATTTCTGCCTCTTTTTCTCTTGATTTTAAAAAATAATCTTATTAAGCAAGCTTTTGGGGTTGCATTAATTTGTTTAAATTTCTGTTTTAGTAAATGTTCCCATTATCTTTCTTAAATACTCTCATAGAATGTTGGTTTACTTTTCATCCGTTATCTACCTTCTTGCATTTTTAGGTTTACTTCTTGTACTTCACGTTTTCTGCTATATGACTTTAAGACTACACATATTCATGTGAGTACTCACAGAGTGTTTCCACTGGCATTCATTTTTAAAGAGAATGTAATTTATTTGCACTTCCTTATCCCAGGAATTATTTATAGTAGCAATAATAAAATTAATAGTAGTGGTGGTCATAGTTGCTATTATCAACAAGATGGTAGGGTTTCTATTATTTGGTCATACACTTCACTGTTTTTAGCCACAGAATATGGACCTGTCCTTTCACACTTTGTTGTTTGTTGATTTTCTCTGTGTTAGTCTTCATGAAAGTATAAGATGTGTTTTAAAATAAGCATCCTCCACTTAATTTGGGACATAATTTTGTTTGGTTATAAAGAAAGAGGGTTAGAGTAAATTTCTCCTACATTTCTTTCTTTCTTCTCTCAAAACTTTCTTGGCACAACAGCAAAATAACTGAAATAATAGTGACCCATAGACATAAAGAGAATAGATGAAGAACCAAGAGTGCTCGTGGATATAAATGAAATACTTTGAAGATAACAAACTGAGCATGGGTAAATGAGTCAGAAGAGCCTAAGAAAAGGAGAGCTTTGTGCCAACAGAGGGTATGGCAGTGAAAAACAAAGTAATTTTCCCCACAGGGCTCTGGGAAGGCTTGGGATCTGGCAGGACCAGTCACCAAGGTTGCGTACATTGCACATCTGTACGGAGCAGTCAGATGCCACCCCCCATGCCTTTTCCAATATCTCTGTCTTCCATGTGTAACCAAGGATATATCCCATTTCCATCTCTACAGGAAACGGGAGTTTTATTATGTTTAGAATTGAGAGGCTCCAGATGTGGGGAAACCAGACAGAGTTGGGAGAGAAGGTGCTAAATTGAAAACAAAAGGAGCAAATAAATCCAAATCCAGAATGGTCACACCTCACATCTCTTCCCAAGATGTCAACACCTGGCATAACCCAAACCACCAGATAGGATACACTAAAGGATTATTTTCCGGAAAACCAAATGGGCACAAATAGAACCCTCACTAGATCTGCCATTAAGGGGCTTAACAATAGAAAGAAAAAAGCTGGCAGCTTGACTGCACCACAGTGGAGGTGCACAGTGGTAATGCAATGGGGACACATGGAGCTTCTGATGAATTTAGAGTCTTGCTCCTAAATATGAGTAGAAAGCCAAAAACCACAATACATGAGAGAAGACTCAACATGCAAGACACAGACTAAGACAAGGAAGGATAAAAAAAAAATCAGCAAACAGAAAAGAAAGTGTAGAGGAATGGACAATAGATGGAAGAGAATAAAACAAACAGTGGTGTAATACTGTGTTAAGTCTACTCAGGGATTCCCATATCTGACCAGTATGAGAAAATCCTGGGGAAAGTATCAACAACAACAACAACAACAAACAATGAGAGAAATTGCCAGATAGTTGGCTCAATGAAGCATCCAGCAGAATGAACAAAAACAATAAAAGACCATTATTCCAAATTTTCAGTAAACCAGGGATAAAGAGTAGATCCTAAGAGCTTAGGTGGAGAAGGGAATGGCTGGCTACATACAAAGCAATAGAAAATGAGACTACAATTATTCTTCCCCACTGCAACATTATCAGCTAGGTGGACTTCAGGAGGAAAATCTCTGGTGCTGAAAGAACATACAGGTGTTTGGAAACATGTCTGAAGACTTGAAAAAATAATGACAGATATTTAACAGGTCCTTAGAGCATTTAGAGAGAGATGTGTCTCTTCATGAATAGAACACTAAATGAATTAGGAAATAAAACAACTGCCAATACCCCCAAAACCAAAAAGTCGGACAAAATAATTATTGTCTGCTGCTTGGTGAGTCAGAAAACAACATGGTCATATTAATATAAACAATAATTAGTGATTTAACTACAAGTTGTGATGTAGATATATTGATTATATGAAAGAGGAGAAATGGGGAGTGGATGTGGGAGAGCAAAAAAAAATGACTAATAAAATAAGAAATCGGCACCTAATATACAACACTCATAAATCAAGAAATAGCAATATAAGCATTAATTAGAAATGGGTAAAATCATGAAAAGCTTTTTTTTTATAGAAAGCAGGAGTGGGAAGAGGGAATGGGCTGCATCCCAGCCCTTTAAAACAACTTTATTTTTTAACTATAACATCTATTATCTTGGTAAAAATATAAAATATTTTTATATGGTAAGGAACACAGATATGTAGCTATATTTATGATCAGCTGTGTCAACTGTGTTAATAACTATCCTTTTCCAGGCATATGATTAATGACAAAGGATTCATACAATTTAGTAGAAATAAAATGGTCATTTTAAAAAATAGTAATAGGTCAAATGGAGATGATGATAGAAACAGAGATACAGAGAGAGATGATAGTTATAGAGATAGGTAGGTAAATAGATAGATAATAGATAAAAATTAACTTTGACTCCCATAATGGTTAACTTTATGTGTCAGCTTCACTAGGCCATGGCACACTGAGTTATTTGGTCACCCATTCTGTGTCTGTGTTAGTGTTTTGGAATATGATTGACATTTGAATCAAAAGCCTGCGTATATTGCCATCCCCAGTGTGGGCCTGATCCAATCATTGAAGGTCTGGAGAGAATAAAAAGACTGAACTTCACACAAAATAATATAGAACTCTCCCTGACTGACTCTCAAGAACTAAAACTTCCAACTTTTCTTACCTTTGGACTTGAACTGAAACACTGGTCCTGAGCCTGCTACCCCTAATCTCCAGCTTGTCAACTGCAGATCTTGAGACCTTCTCAGCCTCCATAATCATGTGATAAAATTTTTTATTATATGGATGGATACATAGATAGATAGATAGATATACAGATATCCTACTAATTCTGTTTTTAGGAGAATTCTGACTAATACAACTCCTACTTCACACAATACACAAAGACTAATTCAATATGAATCATTGAACTAAATATAATAATTTAAAAATATACATAATAATTAAACCAAAGATTTCTAGAAGAAGAAATAGAAGACCTTATTACATTTGGATAGGCAAATATTTCTTTAAAAAGACAAAAAAAGGGTTAACTGTAAAAGAAGTATAGGAGGATCGAGCAAGAGGGTGGAGGAGTAGGAGACCTAGGTATCTTCGGGTCCCAGGAGTTTAGCTAGCTGGTTACCAAACACCTACAAACTCAACAAGAGATGGAAGAGAAGAAGGGCGGCAATTCTAGGAACAGAAAAGTGACCACTTTCTGGAAGGTAGGACATGCAGAGAAGTGAATTGGAGGTGACATCTAGGAGGACAGACTGTGGGGGGAGGGGCGGGCTCCTGGGCTGCAGTAGAGCCTTGAGAAGTCTGCTCCATTGAGGGACATCGCCCCAGAGGCTAAGCGGGGGGTGGAACCCTCAGGGGCAGAGTGTGGTCTCAGGACCCCTGGGGTCACAGAAGAACCCAGGCTGCCTGAGGGGGCAGAGCTCCTAGGGATCAGAGCAGGGAAGCTGGTGGCAGAGACGGAGCGGAGGAGGGGCTCTCAGCTTGGGCTTACCTTAAACCGGGATCTGAGGCTCAGTCAGGCCACTGCTGTTCTGGCAGGGACAGGAGAGAGATGGGGGAGACCCCTTCCTTCCTCCACAGGAGCACGCTGCAAGGATCTGCTGGGTTTGGAGACTCCAGACAAGGCCGCACACCAGACATAGAAATGCTCAGTCACAGGCTGGGTGAGCACGGAGCACAGCCAGAGACCCAGGAGACTGGCGGGATTGACTGCTTTTCTCTGGGGGCGCACTGAGGAGGGGGGCCCTGGGCTCTGGGCTCCTCTGGGCCAGAGACTGGGAGGCTGCTTTCTTCATTCCCAGCCTCCAGTGTGGTACAGAAAGCGTTCAGAGAACGAAAGCTCCTGAGAGTGAACCTGAGTGCATTGCTTAGCCTGACTCCTGGCAAGGGCGGGACAGTTCCCCATCAGGCAAAGACATTTGACAATCAATAAAACAGGCACCTCCCCCAGAAGATCAGCGTGAACTTCCAGCTAAGACCAAGTTCACCCATCAATGAGACCTGTGGAACTTCAGAGGTAAGCGAATGCACCACATAGAATTCATAGCTTTTCTCCCATGAGTCTTTAATCTTTCAAAGTTAATTTTTTTATTTTTTTTTCTTATTCTATCTTTTAAATTTTTACTCTTTTCTATTTTAACATTTTTAAATTTATCTTATTATTACCTTTTTAAAAAATATTTTTAAATTTTTATTGTTGTAGTCATGTTCTATCCCTTCATTGTATTTAAGCTTATTTTTTGTATACATATAGGCTTTTCTTTCTTTAAAATTTTGGGATACAGTTTCTTCTAATAGATCAAAATATACCCTAAATCTAGCACATGGCTTTGTTCTGGTCTCCAGCCTCATCACATTCTTTCCTTCTTTTTTTCTTTTTTCTTTTTTCAACCAACTTATCTTTTCAATTCCTTTCTTAGAAACTTTTTTAATTTTCATCTTTACAGTCATTTCCATCCCATCATCATGTATACCCTTATTTTTGTGCATATAAGTTTTTCTTTCTTTAAAATTTTGGGAGGCAGTTTCTTCTAACAGACCATAATACACCCAAAATCAAGTGTGTGGCTCTATTCACGAGTTTAATCATATATAGAGAGAGATACAGATACACATAGATAAATATAAATATATATTTTCCCCCTTTCTTTTCCTCCTAGTTTTGGGTCTCTTCTGATTTGGTTAGCATATCTTTTTCTGGGGTCGTTACTATTTTAGTATTTTCTTTTAGTATTTTTAGTATTTTCTTCTCACATTCATTTATTCTTATATGTATAAAATGACAAGGTGGAAAAACTCACCTCAGAAAAAAAAAGGAACAAAAGAACAAGAGGCAGTACTAATGTCTAGAAACTGAATCAAGAGGGACATTAGTAGTATGTTGGAACTAGAATTCAGAATGACGATTAGCAGGTGTAGCTTGGTTCAAAAAAGACATGGGAAATACTGGAGAATCCCTTTGTGGAGAAATAAAATCCCTTTCTGGAGAAATAAAAGATCTAAAATCTAACTAATTTGAAGTCAAAAAAGCTGTTAATGAGGTGCAATCAAAAATCGAGGTTCTTGGGGTGCCTGGGTGACTCAGTCCTTAAGCATCTGCCTTCAGCACAGCTCATGATCCTTGAATCCTGGGATTGAGCCCTGCATTGGGCTCCCTGCTCAGTGAGAAACCTGCTTCTCCCTCTCTCACTTTCCTTGTTTGTGTTCCCTCTTTCACTGTGTTTCTCTGTCAAATAAATAAATAAAATATTTTAAAAAATAAAACAGAGGCTCAGGAACATATAATGAGCAACAATACATCAGCCAATTTGACAATCTGGAAGAAATGGACGCATTCCTAGTGACACATAAACTACCAAAATTGAACCAGGAAAAAATAGAAAATCTGAACAGACCCATAACTTGTAAGGAGATTGAAGCAGTCATCCAAAATCTCCCAACAAACAAGAGCCCAGGGCCAGATGGCTTCCCGGGGTAATTCTGCCAAACATTTAAAGAAGAATTAATACCTATTCTCCAGGAACTGTTCCAAACAATAGAAATGTCAGGAAAACTTACAAACCCATTTTATGAGGCCATCATTATCTTGATCCCAAAACCAAAGACTCCATTGAAAAGGAAAATTATAGACTAATATCCTTGATGAACAGAGATGCAAAAATTCTCACCAAAATGCTAGCTAATAGGATCTAACAGTACATTCAAAAGATTGTTCATCACAACCAAGTGGGGTTTATTCCTGGGCTGCAAGTTTGGTTCAACATCCACAAATCAATCAGTGGGATACACTACATCAACAAAAGAAAGACCAAGAAACATCTGATCCTCTCAGTAGATGCTGAAGAAAGCATTTGACAAAGTACTGCATCCTTTTTTAATCAAAACTCTTCACAGTGTAGGGATAGAGGGTATGTACCTCAATATCATAAAAGCCATCTATGAAAAATCCACAGCAAATATCATTTGCAATGGGGAGAATCTGAGAGCTTTTCCTCTAAGGTCAGGAACATGACAGCGCTGTCCAGTTACCTCTGCTATTCAACATAGTTCTAAAAGTTCTAACCTCAGCAATCAGACTTCAAAAATATATAAAAGACATCTCAATCAGCAAAGAAAAAGTCAAACTCTCACTCATTGCAGATGATATGATACTTTATGTGGAAAACCCAAAGACTCCACTCCAAAACTCTTAGAACTCATACAAAAATTCCGTGAAGTGTCAGGATATGGAATCAAGGCACAGAAATAAGTTGCATTTCTAAACACCCAATAACAAGACAGAAGAAAGAGAAATTAAGGAGTCAACCCCATTTACAATTGCACCCCAAACCATAAGATACCTAGGAATAAACCTAACCAAAGGGGTAAAGAATCTCCACTCAGAAAACTATAAAGTTCTCATGAAGAAAATTGAGGAAGACACAAAGAAATGGAAAAACATTCCATGCTTATAGATTAGAAGAACAAACATTGTGAAAATGTCTATGCTACCTAAAGCAATCTACACATTTAATGTAATCCCTATCAAAATACCATATTTTTTCAAATAAATGAAACAAATAATCCTAAAATTCATATGGAACCAGAAAAGACACTGAATTGCCAGAGAAATGTTCAAAAAGAATGCCAACATTGGCAGCATCACCATTCCAGACTTCAAGCTCTACTACAAAGCTTAAATCATCAAAACAGTGTGGTATTGGCACAAAAATAGACATATAGATCAATGGAAGAGAACAGAGAACCCAGAAATGAACCCTTAACTCTATGGTCAACTCATCTTCGACAAAGCAGGATGAAATGTCCAATGGAAAAGCAACAGTCTTTTCAACAAATGGTATGGGGGAAATTGGACAGCCACATGCAGAAGAACGAAACTGGACCATTTCCTTACACCATACAGGAAATAAATTCAAAATGGATTAAAGACCTCAATGTGAGACAGAAATCCATCAAAATCCTTGAGGAGAACACAGGCAGCAATCTCTTTGACCTCAGTCACAGCAACTTCTTCCTGAAACATCACCAAAGGCAAGGAAAGAAAGGGCAAATATATACTATTGGCAATGAACTGCCTCAAAATCAAAAGCTTTTGCACAGCAAAGGAAACAGTCAACAAAACCAAAAGACAACTGACAGAATGGGAGAAGATATTTGCAAATGACATATCAGACAAAGGGCTAGTATCCAAAATCTATAAGGAACTTATCAAACTCAACAGCCAAAGAACAAATAATCCAATCAAGAAATGGGCAGAAGACATAAACATATATTTCTCCAAAGAAGACACCCAAATGGCCAACAGACACATGAAAACACATGAAAAGTGCTGAACATCACTCAGCATCAGGAAATACAAATAAAAATCACAGTGAGATACCACCTCACAGTAGTAAGAATGGCAAAATTAACAATTCAGAAAACGACAGATATTGGTGGGGATCTAGGAAAAGGGAAACCCTCCTACACTGTTAGTGGCAATGCAAGTTGGTGTAGCTTCTCTGGAACACAGTATAGAGATTCCTCAAAAAGTTTAAAATAAAATTATCTATGACCCAGCAATCACACTGTTGGGTATTAACCCTAAAGATACAAATGTAGTGATCTGAAAGGGTATACACACCTGAATGTTTATAGCAGCAATATCCACAATAGCCAGAGTATGGAAAGAACCCAGATATTCATCAACAGATGAATGGATAAAGGATATGTAGTATACACACACACACACACACACACACACACACACAAGGAATACTATGCAGCCATCAAAAAGAATGAAATCCTGCCATTTCCAATGACATGGCTGGAACTGGAAGGTATTATGCCAAGCAAAATAAGTCAATCAGAGGAAGATAATTATCATATGATCTCTCTGATATGAGGAATTTGAGAGGCAGGGCAGGCAGTCGTGGGGAGTAGGGAGGTAAAAAATGAAACAAGATGGGACTGGGGAGAGAGAAAAAACATAAGAGACTTAATCTCAGGAAGCAAACTGAGGTTTTCTTGGGGGGATGGGGGAGGAAGGGATAGCGTGGTTGGGCTATGGAGAAAAAAAGGATAAGCATATTAGACTTTGTTAAAATTAAGAATTTGTGTTCATTAAAAGACACCATTAAGACAATAGAAAAGCGGGCGCCTGGGTGGCTCGGTTGGTTAAGCGACTGCCTTCGGCTCAGGTCATGATCCCGGAGACCCGGCATTGAGTCCCACATCAGGCTCCCTGCTTGGTCAGAAGCCTGCTTCTCCCTCTCTTGCCCCCTCTGCTTGTGTTCCTTCTCTAGCTGTGTTTCTCTCTATCAAATAAATAAAATCTTTAAAAAAAGACAATAAAAAAGCCAACTAGTCTTGGAAAAGACATTTTCAATAAAAATATCTGACAGTGAACTCAAGTCAGAGTATAAAAAGATCTCCTATAAATCAATAAGTACAATTTGATAACCCAATAGAAAATTAAGCAAGAAATTGAAGACACTTTTTAAAAGAGGATTTTAAAATAACCAATAAACATATTTAAAGTCTTTGTCATTAATCATCAGAAAAGTAGAAATCAAAAGTCAACAAAACATTGTTACAAGACTCACCAGAAAGACTAAAATTAAAAGATTCACATTACCAGGTTCCAGGGAGAATGTAGCCTATGTGGGATTCTCTTAAGTTGTTACTTAGACTATAAGTTGGTATAATTAATTTTAAAAACTATCTAGAAATACCTACTAAAACAAAATATACATATATCCTATGGCCCAGGACCTGCACTTATCAGTTATATATTCTTGCCCCAAAGTAAGTGTCTATGTCCACCAAAAGACATGTACTGCAATATTTAAAACAACACACATCATAAAAACACCCAAGTTGAAAAACATCAAGAGGGAGTATCCATAAACAGTAGAATGGATAAATAAATCATGGTATATTTATGCAATGGAATACTTCTCTACAGTATAAAAGAAAAAAAATCTTGTGACAGACACAGCAACATGCATGAACTCATAGACATAAAGTTAAGTGGGGAAAAAACAGCACAAAGGAGTACATACAGTATAAAACAGGCATAACCTCTCCAGCTATACTTGGGGAGATAATGTCCGGAGAAGGATGTGAACAAACTTACTGTATTGTTAAAAATGTTCCATATCTTAATCCAAGTAAAAAAAAATTATATAGGTTTATATGCATATTATAATTACACATAAAGATTTGTGTGCTATACTCAATGTAATTAAACATCATAAACAACAACAACCCTACACATAAAAATTTAGGACCATATGACCAAAAGCCAATAAACAGACTATATTTGAAGAATCTCACAGACGATTCAGGTGATGAATTAAAGTAACAGGTTGACTGTATGATATTGACATTTTTGTTGATGAAACTGGTAGAAAAATAGCAATTTCATGTCCTTGAATCTAATAAGATTAATATGACCAAGAAAACAGGAAATTTGGAGAAAATGGATTAAAAGAGAGTATCACCAACGAATTGGAATATATATAAAGAGAATAATCCAGTGAGGATGCCTGGGTGGCTCAGTCAGTCAAGCATCTGCCTTCAGCTCAGGTCATAATCCTAGGGTTCTGGGATCAAGTCCTGCATGGGGCTACTTACTCAGCAGAGCTCCCTCTGAGTTCCCTCTTCCTCTGTTACTCCCTCTGCCTGTGCTCTCTGTCTTTCTCTCTGACAAATAAATAAAATCTTTAAAAAAAGAGAGAGTAATCCAATGGGGGTAATGAAAATGCAAAATACCTTAAGGTTAGTATATATTACCTGGGCATAACTGAATATTAGAAATAGTAGAAGCCAGGATTAGTTTATTTGAAGAAAGGTCAATAGAAAATACCTGCACTAAATACCAATACTGAAAAGAATGAAAAATACAGGACAGAGCATTGGATACATGTGTGAGATAACACTGGAGCCACAGCCAAAATGTATGTGCTCAGAATATCACAATCAGAGCAGTAACAGGGTTACAAAATGATATGCAAGGTGGTGATGGCCAGATAGTTTACAAAACGGATGAAAGACAGATTCAAGGAGCTCTGAAAACTCCAAGAAGAACCAACACAAAGAAAATTGCATCTAGGCACATCATATAAGACTACAGTAGACCAAATAATAAGGAAAAAAAATCTTTAAAGCCATCATATGTAGGAAAATGCACATTATCTTGAATCATGAAAAATATAAGACAGCTATCTTCCTGACAGAATGACTGAGGCCAAAAGACAAGAGAATGGCAACTTTGATGTGTTGAAATAAAATAATTTCCAACCTAGAATTTTATAACTAGTAATATATCCTTCAAAATGAAATTAAAATTAAGGTAGTCTCAGACAAACGAAAACCAAGATAATTTCATCTCCAGAAAATCTACACTAAAAGAACACTGAAGTGAGTTCTTTTGTCAAAAAAAAATAAAAAAATTATCTTGCAGGGAATCACAGAAATTAAAAAGGAATTAAAAGCAAAAACAAAAGATGAGCATATAGTTTATAATATACACATTGACTGATATTAACTATATGAAACAATATGGTAATGTCTTGCAAGGTTTAAACATACAGAATTAAAATATGACAACAAAGTAGCAAAAAGCCAGAGAGAGTCTGTGGAGTAAAAATGTCCCACATTTTGAGCATCAGCAGGAAGGCAGAAAGCTAGTTTGTATCAGATCATACTACATCAAGGGATGATGTAATCTCAAGAGTAACTACTAGAAGAATAATAAAATTATAATTGGCAAATAAGTTAATAAGGGAAAGAAAGAGAATAATGAAAAGTTGTTGATTGATTAAAAGGAAGGCAAGAAAAGAGAGACAAAGAAAGATGAAAAAAGTGGGCCAACTCCAACTAGAAAACAATGTAAAATGGAGTACATGAACACAAATAAATCATTAATTACATTAAAAATAAATGGGTAAATACTCCAATTAACAAAGGTTATCACATTTGATATGAAGACAAAATCTAACTATATGCTGCTTAAAAGATGTAAAACAAAGCATAAGAACACATAATTATTAAAAAGTAAAATGATGATAAAAGACAAACAAGGCAAAACCCAATCAAAGAAAGCTGGTGCATATAGACTAATACCAGACAGAATAGATTTTAAAACAAGAAACACAACTAAAAGTGAGATGTTTTATAATGATAAAGGGATTAATCCAAGGGACAGTATCACGGTTCTAAATGTGAATGCTTAATACCACCTGAGAAAGGAAAAGTTAAAACAAGTGCAAACTCTACTATATACCCATCACAATGGTTAATATTAAAAAGATTTGGAGCACCTGGGTAGATAGTCAGTTAAGCCTTGAGCTTGATTTCTGCTCTGGTCATGATCTCAGAGTTGTGAGATGGAGCCCCAGAATGGGTTCCATGCTGGGGTTGGAACCTGCTTAAGATACTCATTCTCCCTCTCTCTGTTCCTCCCTCTAAAAATAAAGAAATTTAAAAAAATAAAATATATATGGTCATATATATTATATATATATATATATATATATAATATATATGGTCATATATATTATATATATATATATATATATATATATATGAAACAAATATTGGGAGAATTCTAATTAAAAATAGAAAACAACAATAATCAGAGGGAAAAACTTTAATATACTCTTCAAAATTTATGTGATGAATAGCCTTTATGAATTTTGTAATTTTATGGCCACTTTCATTCTTGAAATAAAACTAATTTGGTCATTTTATATTCCCTTTTCAACAAATTGTTATTTTGCAGAGCTTAAATTTTAACTTCATAACAATGAGTAAGATTGACCTATAACTTTTCTTTTTTGATGTTGTTCTTGTCTTGTTTTGATAGACATTTTTTCCTAGCCACCTAAAGTGACGTGGAATTGTACCTTCTTTTTATTTTCTAAAAGTGTTAGTGAAGGTTAAGGATTTTTTTCTTCATTGCTTGGTAGAATTTACCTATAAAATCATTTGTGCCTACTATTTTCTTTGTGGGAATGTTTTTAAAATATTGGTGCAATTCAATTAATGGTTTTAGAACTATTGAAATTTAATATTTCTTCTTTGGTCAGGTTTGTTGATTTTCCAGAAGTTTGTCTATTTCACATAAATGTCCAACATACTGTCATAGAGTTGGAAAAAAATTCTTTTCTTTAAATTCCTGCTTCATCTGCAGTTTTTCTTTGTTTTTTCATTTCTAATTTTATTTGTGTTCTCTATGTTTCTGCTATGATCCATCTCACTAGAGTGGCATGTTTTTATTAGTCTTTTGAAACAACCAAATACTAGCTTTATAAAGTTTCTCTAGTACAATTTTGTTTTTATTAATTTTTATTCTACCTTTAATATTTATCTTTTCTCTTACATAAATGATATACATTTCTTTTTGATGCAATTTTCTTGGCTTTCCAGAAATTATGAGATTATGTAACTATATACAGCTAATACTTGAAGTAAATACATATTAACTATATATATGTCATTATTATATATACAGAATTATATGTTATACATATGTATGTATACATATGCATATAGGTAGAAATATGTGTTATATAATACAGTACAAAATTAATTCTTTGAAATTTTTGAGTCTTACTGTTTCAGTTTCATAAATATTTCTGAAAGGAATAATTTCTCTGTTAATAGTTTCTTTGCTAATCTTTTTTTTAAGATTTTATTCATTTATTTGACAGAGAGAAACACAGCAGAGAGGGAACACAAGCAGAGGGACTGAGAGAGGGAGAAGCAAGCTTCCTGCCGAGCAGGGATCCTGATGTGGGACTTGATCCCGGGTCTCCAGGATCATGACCTGAGCCAAAAGCAGCCGCTTAACCAACTGAGCCACCCAGGCACCCTTTGCTAATCTTTTTACCTGCTTTATCATTTACTAAAAGAAGAATATCAAAATCTGTAATAATAGATTTGCCAATTGTCCTTTTATATGTCCATTGTTATTTGCATATCATAAATCTATGATATTAAATTCATCGAAGATTAGAACTCAGGGGTGATATATTCAGTGATGTGTTATGAGATAAAATCTTATTTTTCTAGGATTGTCATAGCCATGCCAGCTTCCTTTTGATTGATTAGTATTTATCTAGCATATTCTTCTTTATTCTCTTACTTTTAAATCTTGAGTCTGAATGTTTTGTGTTCCTCCCTTTTTTCTTTAAATGCAGCCCAAAAATCTTTTTCATTACCCAGAATATTTAGTCCTTTAACATTTATTGTGAAAATAGTTATGATTAGCTCTATTTCCACTATTTACTTTTGTTTTCTTTTTGCTTTATTCTCTGTTTTTTTTTTCTTTTCTCTCTCCTTTTATGCATTTTTAAATGTAGGTGATGGATTATATCTCCTATTATTCCGTCTTCTAGTTAATCAATGTCTTTATCTTCCAAAAAATGCAATTATTTGATAATATTTAGATCTTACCACTGATATATGCTATTTTTGCCTAGTATTTTATTTCTACTCAATTTATGCTATACATTTTAGAAATTATAATATTTGTTTTAAATGACTAGTGTTTAATTAGATTTACCCATATCTATATCTTTCTTTTCTTTTCTTTTTTTAAATCACCAATTCTTCATACACCTCAGAACTATTTTCTGGATTATAAAGACAGACTTTTAGAAGTTCCTTTTGTAGGAGCTTGTTCTTTTTAAACTACAAGTTATTCTCATTTGCAATATGTATTTATTTCATCTTCATTTTGGCAAGAGATGATTTTATACTCAAATACTAAGTTAAAGAGTAATTTTGCTCAGAATTTTAAAGTTATTTTTCCATTTTTTGGTATCTAGCATTGTTATTGATAGGTCAAATGCCACTGTAGGTATCATTCCTATGTTTCATTTGCTTGGTTTTTTGGCCACTTTTAAGGATGTTATCCTTGTCTTGAGGGCTTTACAGATGTAGATTTATGCATATTCATTCTCTTTGGAGAGTTGAGCTTCCTGAATTCAATGATTGGTGTATTTTTTTATCAATTCTGAAAATCTGCAAATCCTATATCTTTGAATATTGTCTCTCTTCCAGTTCTCCTAATACATTTATTCTGGAACTCTGAAGAGACATATGTTAGACTTTCACACTCTATTCTCTATAACTGCCTACTCTATGCATTAAGTTTTTAAATTCCTAGAAATTCTATTAATTCTTTTTCAAATGTTCCTGGTGATTTTTATAGTTACTAGTTCCATAGTCACATTAAAAAAAAACAAAAAACAAACAAACAAAAAAACCTCTCCTTTATTTACTCAATCATAACATATATAATTTTAAATACTCTGAATTTTATCATTATAGTAACTACAGGTTTCGCATGTTTGATGATTCTTCAGGTTTGTCTTCTCTGCTGATATTGGCTGTGGTAGCTCACCCCCTTATGTCATTTGTAAGTTTTCATTTAAGTTTGTGTTCTCCGGAATTTTAACTATCGGAGTTTTTGGAGACCTAATTTTAAAACGGTTCTTCTAAATAAGCTTTTGTTTAGCTCTGCTAGGCACATCTGAGTATTGCCAACCTGAAGCCACTTTAGATTTTCCTGGGGCTTTTTAGGTTATACTGGTAGTGTGAATTCCAGTCCCAAACTCATGCAATGATTTATATTAGAAATTCTTAAAAGAAACTTTTTTTTTTTTAATTCTCTCCATCTAGAACTAAAGACAAGATAGAAGGGTGTTTCGTTTTCTCTGTGGGGCGTTTCTTCCCTAGCTCACCTTATGGAGTTGCTTGCTGGATACAGCTGCCTCTGATCTAACCATCTACCTTGAACATACACAGATTTTGTCCCCTGCCCTGCTTATGTGACTTTTCAGTATACTAGGCCAGATTTTTAAATCTTCCATAGCACAAGTTTTTCTTTAGATGTCAAGTCTACCATATTGCTGGAAAATAATGGGACCTGTTCCATTGTTTTTTTACTCCTAAGACTGCAATGCACACATTAAAAGACAAGCTAATTTTTCTTTTATTATAATTGACTCTTTCCTCCTTTTTGAAGTTTTTCTTTTCATTTGAAATAAAAATATTTTACCAGAGTTATATACATGGATTGATCGCTTTTCATTAACCTTGTAAACAACCAGCCATATGACTCTTCAGATTTATGTCTCTATTCATCCAAAAAAGATTCATCCTATTATATCTTGATAACTAATTCAGTCACAGTTTTCTGTTTTCTTCTTCAGGAATATCAGTGATGAATTTTTTTCTTCTTCTATCTCAAGGCATTTTTTCTGGGATTATGATGAGCAGAAATTTGGATAGTCGTGTATTTGAAATACTATTTGGATATTTACTTAATCTCCTCTTTGTTTATCTTAACTGGTAGGAATGTCTATCTTCTTAGACGGAAAAGGAATTTCTGCCTTCTTAGAGCTTATTCTGTTTGTATTCTATATCACTGGTTTGATTTTCTTTTGTATCTTTTTTTTTTTTGCAATTTAGTGCCTGTAATGTCATTTTTACCTACACTATGGCCCTCTTTGTTTCTTGACAGACTTTTAGTTATTCAGAAACTTCCCATTTCATTTCAGTCTGCTTGCTCACTATCCTATCTTTCACCTCGTTTTACAGAGTTTATTTTTTCTGAATTTAACTAAAAGCACATGGTAAATAATGCAGTATATTTTAAGCATGTTATAATTTCCATATTCTTCTGCTTAAGTAATGCAGAGTCTTTTCATAGGTACCATTTTTGGTTACATTATTCAAGCTAAAACAAGAAGTCTACCCAAAGTAGTTTTTGCCCCAAGTAGTGTAAGCTGATTCTTTGCTAATTCCTCCATGACCACCTGGATACTTGTAGATCTGAGACTGGAAGATATATTGACATAGTTTACAAACCAGCTTAGTCATAATACAATTGGAAAGGAGCAGAGAAGATGCCAGGAGACACCATAAGAGGGAAATTTCAATTCGCTACATTTCCCTCTCTGTGTTAGCTGAAGCCATCCACCAAGGATTAGTTTTTCTTACGAAGTACAGAATGTCACTTACAGGGCACCCATCATGTCAAGCACATCGTAGGCACCAAAATATATCAGTGAATGAAGCAGACAAATAGCCCTAGCAAGGGAGGCAGTAACAGAGCTGGTAAGGAAATCATATTGTGTGTTAGAAGGTGGTATGTGCCATGTTAAAAGAAGGTGCTGTGCTGGTGGAGGACCAGGGAAGCCTTGTTGAGAAGTTCAGACTTGAGCAAAAGTGTTAATTAGCCAGGGTTCCCCAGAGAAACAAACCAATAGGAAATATATAGATATATAGGTAGAGACTCACACCATTATGGAAGACAAGAAGCCCTCAAAGTTGACTGCAAGCTGGAGGCCCAGTGAAGTCAGTGATGGAGTTTCAGCCCAAACACAAATGCCTGAGAACCAGGGAAGCTCATAGTGTAAGGCCAGTTCTGAGTCCAAAGGAGCCAGAAGTGTTTATGTTCAAGGGCAGGAGAAGCTGAATGTTTCAGCTCAAGCAAAGAGAACAAATTCACTCTTCTCCTTTTTTGTTCTTCTTGTGCTCTCAACAGATTGGTGCTCACACACATGAGGGAGGGTGACCCTCTTTACTCAGTCTACTGATTCAAATGCTAATCTCTTCTGGATATATCCAGAAATGCTGTTTTACCAGCTGTGGAATCCCATAGCCAAATCAAGTGGACACATAAAATAAATCAACACAAGTAGGAAGGAGGTGAGCATTGGTTACATGAGTCTCTGAGGGAAGATTAAGAGTAAGGGTCATGCCTTTTATTTGGTTGCATCCAGGGTACATATTTAGCACGTGATAGGGATGAATTTATCCATGAAATTTCAAATTTACCAAAATACTGATGGAAGCATGTGGTGTTCTCAGCCCAGAGCTCAGAGAGGCTTCTGCAAGGTTCTCATGAATTGTTTTTGAACAGAAGCTTCACCACTGATAGAAGGAAAGAAGGCAGGAGGGCAGGAAGGCAGGAAGGCAGGAAGGCAGGAAGGCAGAAAGACAGGAAAACAAGAAGGAAGGAAGATAAAAAGAAAAAAACTTCTCAAATTTGAAAAAGTAGTTTTTCAGTTTTCAGAGGAAGTACAATTTTTTACCTAGGGCATGAGTGTGACTTGTCTCAGCTAAGAAGCTAAGAGACCGTGATTCAGGGCATGTCTGTGGGTTTCCTCAGTTTCCCCTACAGGCTCATCATGCCCTCAGCAGGGGCTTATTTGCTCTGAGGGGCCAAGGTCCACCCCAGCCCTCCCAGAGCTCCCAGCTGCCGCCACCACCTGCTCTCGGCTGCTGCCACATTGTGAAATTTTAGCTTAGGTCATCCCATTGGGTCCATCCCAACGTCGGGCTCATCCCCCAGGAATGTCCCTGTGAGGAGGTCTTTCAAAGCGCATGGGGCCTTCTTGCTCATCCTCATCACTCTGCCCAGCAGTGACCTGGTTGCTACATAAAAATGTCCCACAGCCAGTTGTCTGAGACCGTGTGCTCACCCTGGAAGCTGGCCCTCCAGCCCTCTCCTGGTTCTCCCATTGCCTGGAGCTTGCACGTTTTCAGGACATGGAGAAGAATGGCAGTGTCATCCCACGGACAAGGGGGCCATCTCCAGAACCACAGGGAGGGGCTAGCCTAGACCTGCACTTTCCAATAGGGAACCATTCTTGAAAGAATGGCTACAGAGACTGAGAAACGGGATTTTCATGTTGACCTCATTTTATTAAATTTCAATTCAGTTGAAGTGACTGATGCCTTACTGAGCTAGGGAAAAACTTCTGAGTATGTTTAAATGTATTCAGAAGAGCTTAGGTATCTGAATCTACTTTTTCAATTGCAAATTTTGTGAGATCTAAATACAGATCCAGAAAAATGTAGCATCTGAATTGAAATGTATCCTAAGTGTACACACCAGATCTTGAAGACCAGAACAATAGAACAGAAATTATCTCACTAATACTTTTATATTGATTACATGTTGAATTGATAGTAATTTGGCAATGCTCAGTTAAAGAAACACATTATTAAAATTAATTTCACCTATTTCTTTTTCCTTTTTTAAAAAAAGATTTTCTTTATTTATTTGGCAGAGAGAAACACAGCTAGAGAGGAAATACAAGCAGGGGGAGTGGGGATCATGCCCTGGGCCGAAGGCAGGCGCTTAACAACTAAGCCACCCAGACGTCCCTCTTTTTCCTTCTTTAATGTGACTACTGGAAAATCTAAAATCATGTATGAGCTTCACATATTTCTTGTGGACAGTGTCAGCCTAACTAGGTGGAGGGTGGTCCAAGTCAGTGTTCCAGACCGCAAAGAATAAACCAACTCAGAACTAAGGAGTTACTTTCATTGACAGGAATTCCTGCTCCCTTCACCTCCTCTTCCCTAAACAAATCCTCTTGGGCTCAAATGCATGTGTAGGTAGAAATGGGTCACCTCCCAGCAAGAACTGTCACCTGTTAGGTCACATGGTGGGTACTTTATATTTAATGAATGTATTGCTTGGGCCATTTAAAAAATACTTTGTGAGATATTTAAGTAGTACATAAACAGGTAGAATAAAATTTGAAAGATACATTTACAAATATACTTGTATATCTTTAATTCTTTTATATACCTGCCACAGTCTTCAAGGAAGTGATCTGAGACTTGCATTTTTGAGTGAGTGTTTTTATGAGCCACATGGTATTCCACTGTTCGGACATGCTTGATTTTCTTCTGATTCATAAATGTTCCCTTTTCTTTCAAATCGCAAGCAATGCTATAATGAACACTCATTTACTTATATCTTTTTAAGAGTTTTTTGATGTAGGAAAGACATTAAGGTTCAACGCTGATGGCCAAGGGAAAGAATTCTTGAGATATGTTGGGTGCCAAAGGTGATTTTAGTAAAGCACAGAGACAGGACCCGTGGGCAGAAAGAGCTGCTGTCCTGGGGTCATGAGGGGGGGGGTGGCCCATTATATACTTTCATGTTGGGAGGGGTTTAGTCTCTAAGGAATTTTGGAAGCAAGGTTTCTAGGACCTTGAGGGGGCTAGCTGTTATTGGAGAAAGATCATTTATTACCATCTAATAAAATCCTAGTTGGGGCATCTGGGTGGCTCAGTTGGTGAAGAGACTGCCTTCCGCTCAGGTCGTGATCTTGGAGTCCCAGAATCGAGTCCCACATTGGGCTCCCTGCTTGGTGGGCAGCCTGCTTCTCCCTCTGACCTTCCCCCTCTCGTTCTCTCTCTCTCTCTCTCTCTCTCTCTCTCTCTTTCTCTCTCAAATAAATAAATAAAAATCTTTTAAAAAATAAAAAAACAAAACAAAAGAATCTTAGTCAAGAGACTCTTCAGATGTATATGGTGGGCCATATGCTTGGGGCATGATTGCCACCAAGTATCTTGAGGGTTTAGAGATAAAGGAAGTTTCTAAAGGAATTTTTATATGTTAAAGTAGGCTTTCAGGATAAGGTTGGGGGAAGGTCAGGCTAAGATTGTCTTTGCCCTTAACAAAGTGTCAACATCCAGGCAGTTGGGTCCCTAGAGGAATGTCACTCTAGCTACTTTAAGAATGTCAGTGGGCTGTAGGTAATAAGGACATTTAATAATTTTTCTTCTGCCTTTGTTTCCCATGTCATGTATGACTCTTATTTTAGGAGTCCTAAAAGTAAAACGGTGGACCAGAAGTTAGCCACCTTTTTATTCTGATAGATAGTGCCAAATTCCTCTCCAAAAATGTATCGCCAATTTATATCTGTCTGATAACAAAGTGCTCATTTACCCACATCCTCACCAACACAACATTTTATCAGTGTTGGGTGTTCATTGGTATTTGAGCATGTTTTTCTCAGGCTTCCAGTGAATCTAAGGGACTCTACCTACATGCACTAGCCAACTGTATACAGCATATCACTATTTAGCACAATTTTGCCTATCTTTTTCTATCTTTTTTTTAATAGAAGCTCTATAGTTGGATATTGAACTTTTGGTAGTATAAATACATAAATATTTTATCTCAACCTGATGTCTTTTCTTTTCCTTTCTTTTCTTTTCTTTTTTTTTTTAACTTTAATTGACGAATACCACAAATGCAGAGAAGTACATAAGCTGAAAGTGTCAAGCTCAAACAGTGAACACATCCACTTAATCACAACCTCGGTCAAGAACTAGGACATTTTACACACCCCAAGAAGCTCCTTTCTCACAGCCTCCCAATCACTATCTCCTTCCTAAACCCCTAGTGATTTCAAAACAACAATAACTGTCAAAAGATGAATTTTGCCTTTTATTCTTTAAAGATTTCATTTATTTATTTATTTGAGAGAGACAGAGCAGGAGCAGGAGGCAGAGGGAAAGGGAGAAGCAGACTCTCCACAGAACAAGGAGCCCAGAGCAAGGGCAGGGCTCAATCCCAGGACCCTGGGATCATGACCTGAACAAAGGCAGATGCTCAACTGACTGAGTCACCTAGCACCCAGAATTTTGCCTTTTGAAATATATATAAAAGAACCACATCATCTATTTTTCTGTGTGTGACTCTCTTGCTGTTGGTTGACAGGATGCTTGTGACAATCATCCATGTTGTGCCATATATCTGTTTATTGTCATTGTTTTATCACATTACATTTAATAAGTACCATATTTTCTTTACACATTCTACTGTTGATGGACACCTGGGGTTTTTTTCCCCTAGATTTTGGTTTTTGTAAGTATTTTTATTACAAAGATCCTTATTCACGTCTTTTAGTGTGTACTTATATGCATTTCAGTTGGGATGTGCTCAAGGGTGGTCTTGCTGGGTCAAAGAGCATTGATAATGTCAGTTTTTCAAAATTGTTGTGTCATTTACACCTGCAATGTAAGAGTTTGTGTTGTTTCAGGTCCTCACCAACACTTGGTACTGTGAGTCTTTTTTTGTGGGAAGGGAAGGGCAGAGGAAAAGAGTAGAGAGAATCTAAATAGGCTCCACGCCGAGCCCAGAGCCCAACACGGGACTCAGAATCACGACCTGAGCCAAAATCCAGAGTCAGATGCTTAACAGACTGAGCTGTCCAGGCACCCCAAGTCTTTTTAATTTTAATTATAGTGAGGGGTAGATAGTGGTGCTTGCATTTGGTTTAACTTTTCCTTCCTCAGGTGGGTGATAAGCTCTGGCCCTTTTCATATATATATTTGCCATCTGGAACCCTTTGTTATGAAGATATGTGTGTTGGTCTCATTTCTCTCTTGAGTTATTGTCTCAGTCAGGACACAGGAGACAGACATCACACCCAATTATTTGAACAGGGAAGATTTACTGTAAATATTTGTTAAGGAAGAGGTGGCTAATATATGAATGGGGTTAAAAAAAAACAGCAACACAAAACTCTGAGATGTATTCCATTAGCAACTACAGAAAGCGCCAGCCCCAAGGCCCAGGGAAAAGGAAACAGGAAAAAAAAAATTGTGATCCAGAAAGCAACGCCCTGCAAGGCTGAGATTCAGATCTATGAGATTATGTGGCTGCCACGGCAACACGCCATGTGCTTTTGCAGTAACGGTGAAGCTTGCTGGGGCCACATGAGAGCCAAGAAAGCCTTGCACCCTCATGGGGATGGTGCAAGAACCCACTGCCCTCTGATGTTCACCTCCCATCCAGTGGGGAAATCCAGAAGGACCATAGTCCCACCTCCATCCTTGCAGTCTCCTTCTGCGCCCCCTATTGGCAGAGCCTAACATAGCACCTGATAGCAAAGCAGTAATAAGGTTTGCAGAGTCCAGCTCCAACCTTGTAAAGTAGGGGGAAATAGGATGAATTTGGAACTGAGCGGCAATAAGTCAAAACCGGCACTTGCTGTTATTTTGCATTATGTGTCATTTTGTATTGATTTACAGTACTTCTTTATATATTCCTGCAACAAGTTGCTTATTGGTTGTGTTACAAATATGTTCTCCCACTCTATGATTAATCTTTCTGTCTCTTTATGATGTCTTCTAAAGAACGGAAGCTTTTAATTTTAATGCAGTTCAATTTGTCAGTCTTTTTTTATGGTAGTCCTTTTGATCTTATTTAAGAAGTCTTTTCTATCCTAAGGCTAGAAGAATATTCTCCAATGTTTTCCTTAGATCTATAGTTTTCTTTTTACATTTAGATTTACTGTCTGCCTGGAATTGATTTTTGTGAATGACTGGTGTGAGGTAGGGAGGGAGTCAAGTTACTTTTTTCTTCATAATGCTACCTAGAAGACACAGTGGTAATGTGTGGTATTTCTTAGAAAGGACACCATTTCCATGCTGCAGTCATGGGTCAAGTGTACCCATATCCCCGACTGCCTCTCTGGTCTCTCTCCTGTCACATTGGCCTGTTTGTCACCCTTGAACTGAAAACAGTCTTAACTGCAGTAGCTTTATCATAATTCTGAATAACCAATAAAGTCATTCTTCCTAACTTCTACTTCCTAAGCAGTATCTTGATTATTCTTAGCCCTTTACATTTTCATTAAAATTTAAATAAGTTTGTCAATTTTTTTCAAAAAAAAAAAAAGCTCAGTATTTTTATAGGAATTGCATTATATGTATAAATCATTTCAGGAGAATTGGTATAGCTAAATTATTGACTCCTCCAACCTATAAAAAGAGTATAAATCCATTTATTTAAATCTTCTTTATGCTTAATAATATTTTATATTTTTCAGGCACTTGGGGGGCTCAGTGGGTTAAAGCCTCTGCCTTCAGCTCAGGTCATGATCTCAGGGTCCTGGGATCGAGGCCCACATCAGACTCTCTGCTCAGCAGGGAGCCTGTTTCCTTCGCTCTCTCTGCCTACTTGTGATCTCTCTCTCTGTCGAATAAATAAATAAAATCTTTAAATAATAATAATAATAATATTTCATATTTTCCTGTGAAGAGACGTGCTACACCTTTTGTTAGATTTCTTCTTAGGATATAGAAATTGAATACTATCACAAATAATTTTTAAATTTTAATTTCTGCTTATTTACTGGTAAATTACCGGTAGATATAAATAAATTTATTCCTGGTGATTTTTAAATTTCTACGTAGTAGAATCTGATTATAATTTTTTTTAATTTCTGGGTTTTCTCTCTTTCTTACCCAAGTCTATAAGAAAATTTCTACATTTTATTCTTTACTTTTAAAGTTGCATTTCTAAATGTGTAGATTCCTAACCCCTTGCATTTAGCTTTATTAATGAAGGATCTTGTTTTATTTTTATAGAACTCTAAAATTTCAAGTAGACATGGGAGTCATACCCAGTGTCTCTTTTGTCACTGATATATTTGTCTTTTCCTATATAATAACACACTTTAATCATTATATTTAAAATACACTTGAATTATTCTATTTAATGGTACGTCTTGATGATACAAACTACTCATTTTTTCCCCAAAATTCTCCTGACAATTATAGAATGTTCTGTTTTCTGTATGGACATTGGGATAATGTTGTCAGATAATTTATGCAGAGTTGTTGATTAAAATAACTAATAAATTGGGGAAAAACTGACATCTTCAGAGCATTAAGCCTTTCCCTATAAGAATATAATCTGTCCATTCATTAAGGCTTCTTTGGTATCTCCAGTAAAGTTTCCTAGGTCTTTAAGTTTATTTTTCATCAACTTTTTACTCTTTAAAGTATTTTGAACAAGCAATGCATTAATATGATCTCGAAAATTAGAATTTATGTAAAAAGCTATACCCAGAGTGTTTCAGTCTTACCCGGCCCATTCACCTACAAGAAATTACTTATATTACTTTCTTGTTTATCCTCACAGTGTTTATTTTTTTTAAGATTTTATTTATTCATGAGAAAAAGAGAGAGGGCACGAGTGGGGGAGGAGCAGAGGGAGAAGCAGCCTCCCCACTGAGCAGGGAGCCTGACGTGGTCTCAATCCCAAGACCCTGGGATCATAACCTGGGCAGATACTTAATTGAGGCACCAGATGTCCCCTCACCATGTTTCTTTAGGCAAACAGAAACAAGTACAGATATACCTTTGTGTTCCCCTCATCTCCTACAAAAAAAGGAGCTCACTGTGTGTATTGTTTAATACTTTGCCTTCTGACCTTCAGTGATAATGAACTAGCACAGCTCTTTCCTTCCTTTTCCCGGCTGCATACTGTTCCAATTTTGTTGCTGGGACAATATTTATTTAAACCACTCCCTTAAATGGAAACTGTATTAAGTATCCATGAAATATTTTGCTATCACAACTTTTCCTACTGAGAGAATCCTTGTAAAGGAGTCGTGTTGTGTTTGTGCACATTAGTCTGTAGGATAGATTCTCAACAGTGAAGTTGTTCATTCGCCCAGAATGTTTATTTCCCATTTGACAAATATTGCCCAAGTGCCCTCCACGACGTGGCTTGTATTGCATGGAACCAGCAACGCCAATGGCTGTCACACCATAGCCTCCCCAAGGGCTGGAGTTTGCGCTCCAATAGGTCAAAACTGGTCTCACAGTGTAGCTCTAATTCACATTCCTTTTCTCGTAAATGCCTCTGAGCATCTTTTCATGTTTCAGGCCATTTGTGATTCTTTATCTGCCTCTGATTGGTATATATATCTTGTCCTGATCTGTTTTCTACAGGACTCCTAGGGGTTCTGTTTTGGGGAACTTTGTCTCATTCAGTCCCCACAATTGCCCTCGGAGTGGCCATTGGAACATCCATCTCTCAGTCAGGAAGGACAAGTTTCCAAAGTTCAGGCAGCTTGTCCAAGATCATACAGATCACTGCGATTCGGGGCTGGCATTCAAATCTATCTGGCCCCAGAGCTCCCTTTGTTAACCATGTTACCCCATCCAATGTCTGAGTCCCACTGTAGGACCCCAGGTCCAAAGTTAGGCAGCTTCTGCTGGAATGTCTCTGCTAACAGGACCCAAGAAGCCTGTCTCACTTTGTCTCCTTCATCTTTTCTTTTCTACCATGGCAAAACATACACAACATAAAATTTACCATTTTATCTTTTTGAGCGTGTGTTTAATTGTCATGAAGTACACTCCACATGTCATACAACCATCACCACCATCCATCTCCAGAACTCGGTCACCTTCCCAAAGTGAAACTCTGTCCTCATTAAACAATCCCCATTCCCCCTCCGCCAGGCCCTGGAAAACACCATTCTTTCTATTTCTATGAATTGCACTGCTCATATAAGTGGAATCATACAAATTTTTATAACTGATTTATTGCAGTTAACATCATGTCTTCAAGGTGCATCCATCTGGTACCATGTGTCATGACTTCCTTGCTTTTTAAGGCTAACATTCCACTGCATTTATATATCACATTTTGTTTACCTATTCATCTACTCATGGACACTGGGCTTTGTCCACCTTTGGGCTATTGTGCCCAATGCTGCTGTGAACATTGGTGTGTAAATGAAATAACTGCTAAAGGCTTTGTGGTCACTTCTTTTGAGTATATTCTCCAGAGTGGAGCTACTGGGTCATGTGGGATTTCTGTGTCTGATTTTGTGAGGAATCTCCATATTCATCCCTCCTCAGATTCTAATTGCCATGACACTAAACTCACTGCTCGTCTCCCATCCATGTTCCAGAGAAGTCCGGGCTGCATTCTCAGAGTTCTCCCAGATCCAGCATTCTGAGGGGAAGGCCTTTGAACCCTTGGAAGAAGCTCAGTGCTTCTGATCCCCTTGTTGGTCTTGTTCTGGTGGTCAGGGAGAATTCAGACCCTTCACACATGTTCTCTCTCAGGCGGGAAGCTACTTCCTTGACACTTATATGTCCCGGAGCACGTATCATTAGTTTTGTCCACTTGGCATCCATGTTCCCATCTTCTGGAAAAAAGCACCAGACTTTGCCTTTGGGGAAGTCCCCTTGTGGCATTGCACTGCCTGGGGGGATTCAGTCAGCCAGGGACCCTGCTTTCCCCTAAGCAGGGGTTCTAGGCATCAATAAATATCTCTCTCTCTCTCTCTCTCTCTCTCTCTCACCCTTTCTTTTTCTTTCTTCTCTAAGGACACTTGACAGACATCTCATGCCAGGAAAGGTTGCCTGAAGCAGCTGCTGTATTATTGCTTGTCAATTGTATCCCAAATTTTCCTGTCTTTCTCACATTCTTCAGTCTTTCCTATGATTCTCCCAATAAATCCTTATTTTTGCATGAGTTTATCCAGACCCAGTGAATTGGCACACATCAAACTCCCAGCCACTGAGGGGAAAAGGTACCCAGTGTCTCCTGTCTGAATAGGTCCTGCAGTGCACAGATCAGTGCTCCTTTATGCCTCCAACAGCCTCGTACTCAACTTTGGATTGTGAGGACCCGAGCTGACAACTGACATGCCCCTCTCCTCTCTGCAGCCAAGAGAGGCCCATGCCTGTCTCCCAGCGGCAAGACCAGCCTTCCCCTTCCATGCCTCTCCTATGTTGGGCAAGCCTACAGGGCTGTGGTAAATGTTTATCACATTGACTTGCGGGGAGGTGGGCGAGATCCTACGCAATTTGGGTTTTCCTCTGCCCAAACAGACAGTCAACTAGATAATTAACTGATTCAAGAAGTGAGGGATTGACAGCCACTTCGAAAAATACATAAACTGACAGAAGCCAGGCTCAGATGAAAGCAAAGGGAACAAGCTTTGTTGAGCATTTCCAAGGAATGACAGAGGAATGTTCAAAATACATCTAGAAAGTTCTCTGCGGCCATACCAAGACCCAGCCCGCTCTGTATCTGAAAGACCATTGATACTCAGTGGAGCTTTTCCCTATGTGAAGGTGCATCCCCTCACCCCTGTTAGAAAACAAATATATTACAACAGACTTGCTTGCAGAGCCACAGGTTGAGATATTACATAGAAAACTCTGAGCTCTGAATGTGGGCCACCAAGAAATAACCAATAAGAGACCATCATCAAAGTTGTTACTATCACTATGGAAATACCCCAGAGGAGGCTCAGAGAGGGATACTGAGATGAGGCCAGCACAAGCCAGTGGGGTTTGAGTCCTTTGCTGAGCATCATTTCCCGTGCTCCCAGGCAAGAGGCAGTGGCCAGTGATATTCTAATGGCACTGCTACCTTTCAGCTGAGGCGCCCCTGGAAGCAGGGAGGGGCTCCAGACCTCGGCTTCCAGCTCTGACACTGGTTATCCTGGAAGGCTTTTCAGAGGAAGAAGGCATAATAAGGGCTTAAACAATAAGACTCATCTATCACGGCCATGAGGGTAAATGCAAAGGGACTTAGGAGAGGCTGTGATTAGGGACACTGTACACACAGTGTGCTGTGGTGGGAGGCCACTGGGTTTGGGCTCATGGAGACTGAGCCTGAATCCTAGCTCTGCATGAGCTCTGACACCTAAGAGAAGTCATTCAGCCCCTCAGAACCTTAACTTCCTTCTCTAAAACTATGGGTAAATATTTGTTCCGACAAGTTAATAGAAGGATTCAATAAAACAACACATTTTAAAGTTCCTGCTAGAGGGGTGCCTAGTGGCTCAGTGACTAAGCATCTGCCTTTGGCTCAGGTCATGATCCTGGAGTCCCAGGATCAAGCCCTGCATCGGTCTCCTTGCTCGATGGGAAGCCTGCTTCTCCCTCCATCAGTCCCCCTGCTTGTGTTCCCTCTCTAGCTGTGCTTCTCTCTGTCAAATAAATAAATAAAATCTTTTAAAAAAATAAAGTCCTTGGTAGAGCCTGACATATAGTAATTGCTTGATAAATATAGCCCTTATTCTTCCCCAATTTTTTCAGTTTATCAGTGGCTAATGTCTTGTAACAACCAAGTGTCCCTTTAGAATGTGGGTATGGCCACATTCTGGGACTTACAGAGAACAGCCCAAACCTGAGGATGCAGTGACAAGATGCTGCTCACTTGATCCAACAGTCCTTAGCTTGCCTGGGTCTCCCTGGTGAAAGATGAGCAGCCCACGATGACGGTGGCCCCTGGGCCATGGACCACTACTGGAGGCAGCAGGGAGGGCCAGTGAATCTCCATGCTTTCAAGAGTGGGGACAGAGGGACGAGACCTGGTTGAGCATCTTGGAATTGAACAGATCAGCCCTCTGACTCCTTATTCTCAAATAGCCTTTGATGTTTAATTTTATGTATCAGTGGGTCTGGGCTAAGGGATGCCCAGAGAGCTAGTAATGCATTATTTCCAGGTGTGTCTGTCAGGATGTTTCTGGAAGAAGTTAGCACTTGAGTCAGTAGACTCAGTAAAGATCATCCTCACAACAGCATGGGTGGGCATCATCCAATCTGTTGAAGGCCCAAATGAACAAAAAGGTAGAGGAAACATGAATTTGCTCTCTGAACTGGAATATCCATCTTCTCCTGCCCTTGGACATCAGTGCTTCTCGTTCTTGGGCCTTCAGACTCAAGTGGCACTTAATCTTTGCTTTCCCTCATTCTCAGGCCTTTGGGCTTAGACTGGAACTCCACCACTGGCTTCCTCAGGCTTCCAGTTTACAGTCAACAGATCAGGGGTCTTCTCAACTTCCATCATCAGGGGAACCAGTCCCTCACAATAAAGCCCTCTTCATGTATGTGTATATTTCATATTGGTTCTGGTTTCTCTGGGAAACCATGCAAGCCCCCTCTCATCCAGAGTCTCTCCCTCATACCCCATCATGTTGCCCACCTTTATTTATTTATTGTCTGTCTCTCCATCAAGAAGGGAAACTTCACTGTGGGTAAGTAAAGCTTACTCGGATGGGGACTGTTCTGTATGAGGAAGCCAGTGTAGAGCGCACACGTCTCAGCTATCCCATGAGAGGGATGGGGAGGTGGAGGTTTTCATCCACTGTTCTTGGCTGTTCCTGGCTCAGAATGCCTCCTTGGTGGAGAGCACACTGACAGCCTCACTTCTGTCCTAGCTCCAAGGGTCAGAGAAACTACCCAGGCACCAAAGTGCAAGCTCCAGCAGGTGGATGTTGGGCCGAGGTACCCAGAAGAGAAAAGAGCCAGGCCAGACTACACACAGCATCTGATCTACCTCCATACTAAAAGCTTAGAAGAATATCAATGGGCCAGGGAAAGAAGTGATGAATCTAAAAGGTGTGCATCTATGGAGTGGTTTTCTGGAAGAAAGGAAGAACTCCCAAAGTCAGCTCTGTTGCCCACATCTTCTTGTACTTTCCCAGGAGCTTCTCAGGAAGCAAGATCACCTGCCTATTTGTCTCTATATAGAAGGACACCTTTCAGGAATGGCTTTGCTTGGAAGCCACCTGGGGGGAGCAGTGTTCTCTGAAGATCTGTTTCCTCAGCCAGGCAACATTAGGCAACCTCACATCCTTCTGTCCTGAGCCCCTGTTCCCACTGGATGGCTCACCCACAAATACACCCATTTTCCTATCTCTCCACCTCTTCTAATGTAACAGGATGAGTCCAAGACATGACTGTCTTCCCAACACCTTGGTTTGTTGAAACCTCTTAAAGAATATGCATGCAAAGGGGAGGGTTTCTGGCTATTTCTTCAGGCTCTGACCAGGACTAATTAACCTCTTGATATTTTCTGTGGTAAAGGGAAAAAAGAGAAAGAAAAAAATGTTCCTTAAATGGCAAGGTTGCTAAAACTTCCAGGACCAAGCCTCCATTTCAAGCAGTATAGGATCTGGAACTCTTCTCTGGGGAGTGGCACATTTCCCCATCATCCTCTTGGAGAAGGTGAATGTGATAACTTCCCATGAGACAGAAGTCATGAGCTAGCTTTAAACCCAAAACTAGCCCAATAACAACCTAAATTAAAAAGTAGTTTTTCCATAGCAATGCTATTCCTGGTGAACACTGCCTACATATAGTTGAATAGATATATACTTTATGGTACACTTACACCACAGGATCTGACACAACAATAAGAAAGAAGGAACTACAACAACATGCAAACAAATGGATGAGAGTCACAAACATCATGTTCACTGAAAGAAAGGAGATACAAGATCACATACTGTGTGAGACAGTGCGTGTCTTTCTGTACAGAAAATAAAAACAGATAAAAGTAATCTATAATGTTATATGTTGTGATGGCTTTAATATATTTCTGCAACATTTTTGCACTCACTTCAAAAGATGGAGGCTAATTCCCTCCCCTGGATATGGGCTGGACTTAGTGACCTGTTTCTAACAAATAAAATCTGGTGGAAGTGTTGCCATGTCACTTCAAAGGCAGGCCATAAAATGGGTAGCTTTGCCTGGCTTTCTGGAGGAAGCTAGCTGCCATGTTGTAAGAAAGCTGGCTGCCTCCCTACATGGTCCAGAAGGGAGGTCCATGTAGGAAGAAATTCAAGCCTCTCACAAATATCCAGCACTAAATCTCCAGCCATATAAGTGAAACACCTAAGGAGCAGATTCTCCAGCCCTAGTGCAGGCTTTAGATGACTGCACCCTGACTGATGTGTTGGCTGTGAGCTCATGAAAGACACCAAGTCACAACCACTCAGCCAAGTTGGTTCCAAACTCCTGACCTGTAGAAAGGAAAAGAGATAATTCACACATACGGTAGTAGATAAGTAATCCGAAAGTTAGAACACGCACCCTCAGTATCGGAAACTCCTGGGACTTTGGTGTCGTTGTTACTGTTGTTTCTTGACTTGCGTGTTGATTTGACTGATGTATTTTTTTTAATTATTAAGGCATATACTTATTATTTGTGCACTTTTCTATTGCATATTACACTTTAGTAAAAAGTCCAATAATGTTTCACACAAAGAAGTTGTGTTTAACCCAACACTGGACCAATACTGGTCCTTGTCTAATGTGGTAAGATTATCACACCCAGAAGTTATTGGTGGGTTGCTTGGGGACATTTACAGAGGTCACATTCTGGATAGGTTGAGCCTAGAACAAAACTAAGTTATTTTCTGTATGTAGACTCCATGAAGCTAGGCCAAGGTAGCATGACGGAGGAAGCCCTTAAAGAGACAGTTGGCTATGCTTTCCCTTGTATCTTAGATTGCTTCATTGCTTTCCCAAAATTAAGAGTGGATTCAGGGCCATGTCTTCCCATTTTCTCTGGAATGTCATATTTTGAAACATGCATAGCAGTGGAGTGGGACAGCTTTCAGCCTTGTGAGGCTAGCATCTGGACTCAGAATTGTGGGAGGATCCAGGCACAGTGTAGGGAGGTTTGTGGGACCCAGCTGGGTGTCAAGGCTGGATGAGCACCAACATTATAGGGGTTGTAAGTGGTTCAGGCTTCCTCCATTTTATTTTCTCTCCAAATTCCATATTTCTACTCTAGTATTTATCAATGTTGTGATCATTTTCACCATCAGAGTTAACAAGTTAAGCTATTTATCTTTTCATTTTTCCCTTCTTTAGTTCCCTAAGGTTTTGAATGGCTTGAGTCTTAAGCTTGACTGAAGAGGGCTTATTTCCATGTATTCCCATAGAAAAGTGCATTGATATGTGCTTTATCCAGCTCCTAAATTTCTCCATTGCACTGAGTGAAGCACAACATCCTCTGAGGGTCTTCCTAATGTTCTCTTCTTGTTTTACTTCCCAGTTCTCCAATTCTCCCCTTTACAAAGCCTCCATGAACTCCAGCCGAGACCACCTAAGCAGGAATCACTATTTCATCACAAAACATTCCCACCTCCTTGATTTTACTCATTCTGTCTTATTTTTCCACATCTTGCCAATCCTCCAAAACCCCAGCCATCATCTCTAGTCAGGAGGCTTTCTTAGTCCCTTTACTAAAAGTAGCAGTTCTTTTTATGACCCCACTTCCAGAAATCACTCTCCTTGCTTTTTGAAGTTTCTGTTTCTGTGTGCAAAGGGTGTGTTCTGGGCGCCTGGGTGGCTCAGTCATTAAGCGTCTGCCTTCAGCTCAGATCATGATCCTGGAGTCCCTGGATTGAGTCCTGCATCAAGCTGCCTGATCTGCGGGAAGCCTGCTTCTCTCTCTCTCTCTCTCTCTCTCTCTCTCTCTCTCTCTCTCTCTCTCCCCCTGCTTGTGTTCCCTTTCTAGCTGTGTTTCTCTCTGTCAAATAAATAAAATCTTAAAAAAAAAAAAAAAGAAGGGTATGTTCTGGCCTGACTTCCCTGTCAGAACCAATAAAGAGCAGAGATGAGTTTTTGAGTGGTGAATGGAAGAATGAAGGTCCAGCAATGTGCCCACCAGATGTCTGGTTGATACCTCCAAGAGTGGTGTAGGTATCTGAATTTGGGTCTGCCTAGAAGCTGACCCTGAATTTGACCATGGGGAATTTTGGTAGCTGGAGGACAAGCTTAGCCAACAAATGGTGCTTTGTCAAGATAGCTACCACAATGATACCTGGAACCATGAGAAATCCTGGGAAGCCCCATCTGAGTGGTGAGGACATTGATGTAGTGATACCCCGCTGTCAACAATCATTGGTCGGGGACAGTTCATGGGAGCATTTATTCCTTGATGCTTCTTCACCTTCTGTGTGCAGCTATGGTGGGTTTCAATGCTTCTGGAACAAAAAGCTTCAGGCACAGCGAGGCACACAGTGGCACGGGGAGGTTGAAGTGGGCCAATGCACACTGGAATAGTGCTATCCAAAGGGTTGGTGTGGGGCTTGGTCATTGCTGGGCTCATCTCACTAAACTCTGGTCCTGAGGCTTGGATGATTCATATCACGGGGTCTGGTCCACAGTTCCTATAGCTGCTGTGAGGGAAGACAGATGTCCAGAGCCCAGGCATTCATGAAGACTCACAAGAACACTTAGAATCCAGGTTAGGCATCCTCCTAAATAAATGCTTGTCCTCAGCAAGCAGACACTCAAGATGTACCACCCTTCCATACTTTGGTGTCTGCCATGTTCTCCAGCCAAAAAGAATTTCTTCATCACCCTTCTATTGTCTTCTCTTGTTAACACTTCTCTCCCCAGGGAAGCCAGCAGGCTGCCCATCAGAAAGTGAAGCATACCATACAGCTCCGAATCCCAGCCCCAGAGCTAGCAGCATCCACCCCTCCAAGGAGGGAGAGTTTTTTGGTGGCTTATCACTGGTTTGTAATTACAGCTTAGGGGAGGTTTTAGCAAAGTCACTGACTGGGGTTGAAGCTTAATTGAATTTCCATTTGTGAGCCTTCACTATGTGCTAGATTGTGCATTGCATACATACGTAAAATACTCACTTCAGGTATTTCTTCAACTGGAACTCATAAGATCAGCAAGAACATAAAACTCTATATTTTAAAACTCAATATAAACAGTAAAGTCATTGAAGTCAAAACCAAAGTAGCATCTGTCATGCATTAAGAGTTCCTCCTTCAGGTAGGCAGAGAAAATGGGGACAGCATGGCAAAGAGGCTCTTAGAGGATATTATAGTTGACAGTCACAGGGCTGTATCCTAGGATGTCTGAAGACAAAAAAAATCTCAAGCATTAAGAATTCTTATTGTGTAAAAGTGCTTTCTATTTTGGAATCATTGTATATATCATATACAGATGAAAATGGATGTAGCTGGAGTTGTTTTGATAATTTCTTATAAGTTGGAAGAAGAATGAACATGACCTTTGAAATGTTCCTGATGGGGAAAATAGTTTCTTTGGTTCCTCCTTCACAATGTGTCACCAACAATGAAGGAAGAAGCTTGAAACCTTAAGTCTTCTCAAGTGGCTTAAGAATGAATGGCCGTATCTTCTCCCTCAAGATGGCAGAACCTGATGAAGAGAGCCACGGGACTGCCCACAGAGAGAAAACACAGGGAAACATTCTTAGGATCTACAGGTCCTCCTGATTGGCAGATTCCTCACCAGTAGCTCAAGGAGTAGGTGAATGTGAATTCTAGTTTTCATTATTGTCTGGATCCCCCCAGGCTGAGAACTAAAGGTTCCCCAGCATCTAACAGATGTCAAATCTGAAACCACATCGGCAAACTCAAAACTTTCAGCAAATTTCTGCTTAGTCCCCAGGTCATGGCCAAGTCCTAAAATCCCTGACTTTCCTCCTCAAATAAGCAAGAGGAATCAAGCCAACCTCTCTGACCCAGCACTGGACACTCCCCTACTTGAGCGACTGTCAAAATATTCTTCGCAAGATGTCCCAGCAAGTTGCCACTGGTCATTCTGACTCTGGTGCTCCGTCCATGGATGTCCTGAACCACAGTCATCTGACAGACTCTGTGGCCAAAGGAACACACCCCTGGGGTACACAGGGAATCAAGCAACATCCTCCAGAAAAGAGCTGATCTAATGGGTAAAATGGGCTGTGGCCCCAAATAGTCACACACAAGTCAGTCAATTCTCAGCCTTACACAGTGTCAGAGAATCACACTGGCCTTGAGGCTGGTTCACCAGAGATGTTCTGGAAAGGCAAAGAGGGCAAGGTGGAGAAACATATGCTGGAAATTAGCTGAAAGGTTTTCCTTCATGCCCAACAGATGGTGAAGAATCTACCATGGTTCATTTCAGATCGGATGAAATACTAGTGATGTGAAGTCTAAGAGACATAGTGACTCTTAGGACTGACTCACTCAAACATTGACAGTCACCCCAAAATACTCTTGTCTTGTTTCTCTTTAGGAAGTAGGGAGAACCACCCTGGATTCCTTCTTTTCTTCAGTTAAACCAGCAAATATCTATCTGGCACTACTTGGATGCTCAATCCAGTGATAGTATCCAAATGGTCTGTGGAGATTCTTCGTCTAGCCCTTCAGACAGATATGTCCCATCGAGCCCTTAAGGAGTTAGTCCCATCTTAAGATGGGAGAAGTATATCCCTCCAGGCAACAGTGTGAACACCCTGGGATGCTCTTTCTCTTCTCATTGCTACGGCTCAGCCTGAAAGCTACTCTCTTAAGAGGCCAACTTGCTATCCCTCTCATCGCTCCTCATTGCCGATCTTTCTGGCATGTTATGCTCTCTTTCTTTTGTGGAGAATTTTACAGTCTGAAATTTTATATTTGCTTAACTATGTATTGCCCATCACACCCCCAAAACGCAAATGCCCTAAGAGCAGAGATCTCACTGGTCTGTCTTTTTCAGCACTGTGACATGACTAGCACTTCTCATAGGGAATGGGCTCTATTCTCACATATTCATACGTGTTGAATGAACCAAGATACAGATCTGCTGGAGTAATTTGACTGTCAAGATGGTTGGCCTCATTGGCAACTTCTGGAAGCAGTAAAGAGGGAAAGAGTTGTGTTGTCTTGGATTTGGAAAAGAGTGGATTCCAGGGTAGACCTTGGCAGGTGGTAGGAGTTTGACAAGGTTTAGGGTGAATCTGCCAGGCAAGTAGAGGCCAGGAGGCATGAAGGGACAGAATATTTATGCCAAGTAGGCAGTGTGGAAAAAAGGCTTGCCAGCAGGAATACAGAGAATTTCTTCTGAGATTGTCCCCACAATCTCCAGCCCCCTTCAGAGCCAGCCCTCCCTTTTACCAAAGGTATCGATGTCCTGGCTGATGTGCCCCAGAAGATTTATTGACATAATAGACACCATTCTAAAGAGT
>PITA01013020.1:47500-59349 GCA_004023965.1 Spilogale gracilis
AAGGGTCCTGGAGGACAGGTCAGGGAAGGGAGCCTGGCTCCCCGAGCGGCCCATCCCCTTGCCTTACAGGTGTCCCCAACTCGTGATCCTCCAGGCCAGGACGACGAGTTTGGGGAGGGTACTAATAGCGTGAGATGGAACTCTAATCATGTGCCAGAATTGCAGACAAAGGGCTAATTATCAGGACTCATAAATAGACACTTAAAATGTTGAACATGAAACTTGTTCATTATACACGGATTCTGCTTTTGGAGAACGCTCGCTGCTACAGAATGGCCGAGGAGGCCGGGACTGGTGGGGCCAGGGGCTGCTGGCCACATGGGCTGGGAGCCAAGGCTCGCGTGGGGTGGGCTTTCCCCATGTTCACGGCAACACGGATGCAAAGGCAACCGTCCAGCCCGCCTGGCCCCCCACCCCCAGCAAGCATCACTTCTCACAGAGCTGCCTCTGGCCGGGGTGACTACACATCTCGCAACGGGTCTTTGCCAGGATCCCAAGCACAGCCCGGGTATGGAAATTGCCGACAAAAGAAATTAAGAACAGGAATGCTGTGATTAGACTAATGCATTGATCAAGTCAGACCCTCTGTGTTTCACTGCCAGAATGGCACATATAAAAGGGTCATTAAAGAAACTCTACCATCTCCTCTACTAACGGTCTCTGATTTGAGCGTACCCCAGTGATTGACAAGTGGTGCCAGGGCCGCCTGTGTTGTCTTAAAAAAGCCACATCAGATCAGCAGAAGCTTAAAGCAAAGCATAAATTATAGATACACGTCTGTTTCTTTGATGAAGTGAGACTCATAGGTGCATTTCTGTTCCATCACACAAAGAATTGTGCTTTCAGGAGGCTTTTTCATGATGTCACATCATATTTGAAAAAACAACAGGAAAAACATAAACCTTTTTTCTCCCCCCCCCCCATTTCCATCCTTCTTTTCTGTCCCTTCTTCTTTAAACAAAATATTTAAAACCAACAGTCTGCTTCAAAGGCAGCCTGGAAGTTTTCCACTTTGGAGAAATTAATTAAACATAAAATAAGTGTTTAAATACAAAGTTCAATGCAGCAAAGATTATTGCATCGTGGCTGTATCTATCTGTCAACCCCGCTAACCGTTTCGCTGCCTGCTGGAGGCAGGGTTACGGAATTGGAATAGTCTCAGCATCTTGGTCGTTCAAAAACAAAGACGTTCAGAAAGTATTAGCAGAGGCATTTTTTGCTTCATAAATTTTATTGTCAGCTGGTGATACAATCTCCTTATTCTAAAGTTCTGTAAGTCTTTCATGGAAATATTTAGGGGGCCCTGTGATGAAAACGTGGGGCTACCATACAGGGAAGGTAAAAACCAGGACAGGAGAAAGTGCTTCTCATCACCATTGACAGAACTGGGTGTCCAGGTCTACAGATGCTTCATAAACGTTTTCCCATCCAGCTTTCGATCACGAACACTGCCCTCACTCGAGCTCCGAGGCAATACTGTCCTTATCAGTTGATTCCAGTCAAAGGCCCCATAGTCCCTTTGGAAGCATGCCGGGGCTTCCTTCTGGACAGAACAGATCCCAGGACCAGGAGGACCCACACCAGGAAGCCGGGGCACATGGCCAATGACACCCCGAGTGACATCGCCGAGGGAAGACAACATTTACAAGGTTACTAATTCAGAGGTCCTTTTAGATTGAAATAGAAATTTTGTTCCTGCCAGAGCCAAATTGAATTCTGTAGAATTAGCTCATAGGCTGTACTTTGAAAATACTCATCGCGTATCACTTTTCTTAGAGATAAGACATTTCCTTTTCCCCCAAGGTGCCAGGATCTCTAAGTTGACATAATTCTGCACAAATCACTCTCGTAGTGTAACTTAGAGTGTCCCAATCCCCTTTGGACCCTGGCCTTTGTAACTGGGCCATCACTCACTTAGTTTCACCTTATCTTTAAATAAATGTAACCAGAAGGGACTTGTTCGGCTCACCACCTCTTGAGTGATGTGAATTATTTATATGGTCTTCATATGCATTCGTTAAGCTTCTCACAGCCAAGTGGAGAGGAGCTGTTGTCTCTTGTTCAGCCAGAAGGCTGAGACCGCAAGGTCGGGGCACAGAGCGAGAGCATCCGGAAGGTTTCCCCCCGCTTGGTCGTGGAGGATAGGGATGACCCGGGTGGGTGTCTAAGTCAGGCTCCTGGGTGGCTGCACTTCAGGAGGGAGCTCCTGAGGCTGTCTATCCACCAGGGAGATGTGGGAGTCTCGGGCCTCCGCCCACAACCTGCCTGGCCCACAGAGCAGTACACCCCGCAACCCAGGCTCTGAAATGCTGGCCTCACTGGGCTGCCAGGAAAACCTCTGGCTAATCAGACAAGGAGTAGGAGTGGCTGCAGCAACCTGTGAGTTTCTTACAAAGAAAATCAGTCTGGAATGATCTCCAAGAGGAAGGCCATGTTCTGGTTAATTGGGCATTCTGGTTAATAAAGATTTCCCACCTGGTGCTGAGGAAGAATGAAACTTTGAGTTAAAAGTGCCTGGCTAGGGCAGTTGAACCTCTCTGGGCTTCATCCGTGAAAGGAGCATGACATCATCCCTACTTGACATGAGCGGGAAACGGAATAACATAGGCAAACGTGCTTTCTAAGTTCTGAGCTCCTACATCATCATCAGTTGTACTTCGAGGCTATGGGGTGGCAAATTTCAAACAATAAAACTTGGAGACCATCTTCTTTCTGAAAAACCTTGCAGGACCATGCTCGTTTTCCTGTGAGAATCAGAAGGTGTTTCCTCATCCCACGAGCCTCCAGCCCTCACTGTGAGCCATGATTAGGGCTTGTAAACTTCCTAAGTGCTTGAGATTTATTTGGGATCCTGGCTTAACAACAGTGTGCCCTGTTTCACCTGGGACCCTGGAATAGCCAACCCAGAAAGGCTGCAAAGCCTTAGAGAGAAAGAACTTACAACCAGATTTGCTATTTGGAGACCTATTACAAGTTGGTTCCCGGTCACTGAGGCGTAAGGCTCCCTCTTACCAGACACCAGACTCAACCCTACAAAGCCAGGCCAACCACCTCATCCGTGAGGAGAGCTGGACCACCGCTGGCTTTGTGGGCACTGCTGCCCTCTGAGACCAGATCTTTCTATTTCCATATTCAGCTTTCTATGTGAAATGTCCTGAATTTGAAACACATCCTATTTAAACTGCATGAGGAATGTCAGATAAAACTCACCAGAAGGTCGCCTTCCATCGTCAGACCACTGGTCTTGCCTCTTATTTTTGTTCTCATGGGTTTGAGTATTAACTCTCCTCGAAGAGCTTATGCCTTATTTTCATTTCCAAAGAAGGAAAGCAGCACATCCCAGTTTGTCCAGAACTTTCCCAGTTTCGAGCATGGGAAGTCTCATTTCCTGGGAACCTCTCAGTATTCAGCAAACCCAGGACGGTGGGGTCGCCCTGCTGCCCGAGAGGGGCCCATGTGTTTGCAGGGCATATCTGAGAAGTGACAGCTCCCTTGCTAAGGTCTGAAATGTATTTGTGGGATAAGACAGAATCTGGATTTAAATCCTCTCCCTGTCACTTTCCACCCATGTGGAAATTATATGAGGTGCTATCTGTGAGGTGCCAGGCCCCATAGGGTCATTGTCATCATCATCAGGTAAAGGTTCCTGATATCAGAATGCCCACCTGAAGCCCCAGACCTTCTGGGACTGTCCCCTGTTAGCCGCCCACGCATCCCTCTCTGGTCCCTTAGCCATGTCCTTGGAAGTTTGGACACTGAAATGTCTGTGAGATTTCAGTGTGGGCTCCTCTGAAGGGCTTTGCTCAATGGAAGGACCGTGGTTTCCCACATCTGCTTGGCCATTGAGGGATTGCCGCTGTCCCCATTGGAAGAAACCAAGATGCCAACCCAAGAGAAGGACGTTCTGCTCGTCGCCTCCTCTCTGACCAGGGAAGGCACTGGTCAGCTGGCCTGGCTCACAGCATGCACTGTGTCTCCTTCTGTCAGGCAAATTGAAATTACGGGAAACTTCTCCCACAGCCTCCAATAGGCTTACCATAAGCACTTTGCCTTAGAATATTGTATTACAAACTCTGGGCAAAGAAAAGCGAAGGACTGCCATGTATTTAGAAAGAAGAGAAAGAGTAGTGCTTTTGTTTGTGTGTGTTTGTTTCCTGACAAATGCCAAGCCTGCCGAATCATGGCTTCCCATTGACCGAAAGTTGTTCTCACTTGTGTTCTGTGATCTATTTCTCAGCCCCCCAAAATTGCCAATTAAAAAAGGGAAAACGTCAGAGAGACCCACTAAATTTCTAAGGAGTTATTTGGAGTTGTTGAATCTGTATTATAGGGCTTTCAAACTCAGTATTGAATAAATATCAAATTCCCCAGGAGACAGAAATGGCTCCAAAGAGATTTTCCCCAGGGTCTTGAGATCTGTAAATCGAGATAATTCTACGCATTGCTGCCTGAGTATGGAAATTACCAACAAAAGAAATTAAGAGCAGGAACCCCGTGATTAGACTAATGCATTGATCAAGTCATTCTTCTCTGTTTCACTGCCAGCATGGCACATAAATAACATGTGGGCAATTACCGTGAGTAAATTATATGTGTTTTATAACCTTCCGTGAACATTTTTCCTTAAAAAAAAAAAACACAAAACAAAGCCAAACAAAAATATTCCTTAGGGGAACTGAATATCAGACAAAAGAGTAAAATATGTCTTTAAATTTTTCTATGGGTGGGAGAACCGAGCGGAGTGAGGCGGGATGCTCTCCGTCAGGACGGTCCGGCTGGAGGTGGATGCACGTGGGTATCAGGTGCATCTCTCGCTTATTCTCTCTCCTGCGTGAATCTCCTTCAGCTTCACCTCTCTCTGTCTCTTTCCTGCTGTCTCTCTCTGCGTCCTCCTCTCCCTTCGCTTCCTCTGCATGTGTCTCACTTCCTTTCTCCTTCCCATGAGGTGCAGGAGGACCAGAGAGGAGAATAAAACCTGCCCAAAAGCCTAGCGATGCGGCTCCAGAGGTCTAGGCAATGGACAGAGAGGCATCTGGCTGGTTCAGTAGATGGGGCGTGGAACTCTTGATCTCGGCATTGTGAGTTTGAGCCCCACATTTCCTTAAAAAAAAAAAAATACAGTCTGTGGACCAGTCAGGTGAGAAATGAGGTTACTACTTGCATCCCTCAGGCTCTGCTGCCATTTCGGGTGCTGCTAACTCAGGACTCACAAGTGGAACACTCTGTCCTTCCCTGGAGCAGCACCGCCCATCTGCCCCGCCCACCAACCCAGGCGGGGGTCCCAAGGAGGCCACTCTGCAGGCCACATACTCTGTTTTGGGGCGTGTGGGCAGCCAGCAGTCTGGATGATGCTCATCTCTCCGGGGACTGCTGGTCCAAGCTGCCACTTGCTTTGCCCTTGTCCGTCATGGCATCCTGTGTGGGCACACACTTCGACTCCGTGACCTTCCACAGCCATGTGCTCGGCTGAGCTCCTCTCTCTCCAAGCTCACAGCCGGGCCAGGTGGGGTGGCAGAAAAACATGCCCCAAAACGCCAAGGGTGGGGGGAGCCCAGTGCCTAACAGGGCTTCCAGCCCTACCTCCTGGCATCTGGGGAGGGTTTTGGAGCAGGTAACATTCGAGCCGAGTTTTGAAGGCTGAGGAGGAGTATTCCTGTTCCTCATCCAAAGGAACAAACAAACTCCTCCAGCTCAAAGTATGCCATGTGGCTTTCCAGCCCGGGGAGCTTTCTCCATGCTGTGTGTCCGGTCCATCAGCAGGCTTGCCTCCTGCCCCGCTCACCGCCTGAGATCCTGGTGGTTCTCCAACAGACCTGGAGCGTGGGGAGGACCAGAGCTTTCCCCCAAAAAAACCAACACAGGCTCAGTGCCAGAGTAAACTAAGGTCTTTCGCCACAGGAAAGTTTTTCCCCTTCTTGCCTCACAATTTAAAAATCTTTGAAACATTCGGCCAATTGGGGCAAAATGAAACTCCTTACTAAATCTTCAGAGGCCACCCCATCGATTGGATCCGCAGCTTGGTCACTTAAACCAGAGTCTTCCCCAATCTCTGGCAACTCCCTCGAGGGTAGATCTGGGTTCCTGCTCTGGCCCCACCCTTGCTTCCATGTATGCTTTGTGCAAGGCTGTCATGGGCCTCATCCATAAACAGCAGACATACGGCCTACTGCAATATCAAGTTTGGTCCCATTGGGAAAACATCTAGCCCAGTTCTAGCACAGAGTGCATGCCCAATATTTTTGGTGTGGCACTAGAATCATGAAGACAGTTAGCAGGTAGTGACGAGGGACCTGCCAGGTCGTCATATAGACCTCACTTAGAACCCTCTGGACACAGAGGAACCCAGCTGTGCTGGGCAGAGTGCCCACTGCGTTGCACTCTCTCCTCTCGGGGCATGTGGCCAGGTCCCCGGTGTAAGAAGAGGCATTCCTTCTCGTGATCTGTTTACTGAGGAAGGATGCTCTTCCATCCAGTGATTCTCGATGCATCTCTGCTGCTTGCTGGTCACATGCCTCCCTCCCAAGCGGGGTCCCTTCCTTAGAAGGACCTTTCCTGCCTTCCCGGGGTAGGGTCCTGAGCCAAACCTTCCCATTTCTCTCTGTACAATCTGGCTGACTGCACCAAAACATAAAAATCTTGATTTAAGTATTTTTGTATTCAAGGATCATACGCAAGTGTTCATTTGAAGGCTCAGTGGCATTTTGAAATGAGAACATCATATATAAAGATGTCAGCGATGGAGCCTCCCACAGTGAGGTTGAAAGAGAGAGAGGAACAAAATGAATAGAAGAGTTCCTGGGATCCAAGAAATTTTAACATCTCATTATTTAGATTACCTTACATATAATTTTCCAATATTTGGTATTATAGACTTTTGAAGGTATTGGTTAAAATTACTTCATGCCTGACATCAATTTAGTCTTATTCATTATCTAGCTAAAAAAAAACCTTAAAAATAGCTGATTAGAGTAAGTAAGCAATTTTCTGATAAATGCAAATTCCCCACCATTTCCAAAGGAGAGCTCACAGCAGACAGAAATAGAAGGGCCAGGGGGTAATGGTCCTTCAGTGTTTCAGCATCCTGGCATGGAGCAATGTGGATTCGGGAATGCTCCTAATGCCGGCAGGGTTTGATTGTGTTTGGAATGTGCCCAGATTCCGCACCCCCACCCACCCAGGCTCCTGCCTCTGTGATGGGCCAAATGCCATAGACTCCACTCTCCCTTGATTTTGCCCCCAGCCCTTTTGTGAGCCAGCGAACCATAGGATCAATATGTCCCCGTCATCTCAGAGTGAGCAGAAACAGATGGATCTCTGTGTCTGATCAGGGCACTCAAGCAGGGGCTCACTCCCCTCCGCAGCCGCAGAAGGTACCAGCCATCTTCACCGAACTCACGGTCTGGCTGGGTCCCTAACTCAACAGCACTGGCTCACCCCTCCAAATCAGTTACCCCAAATCACCAATTTGCATCTGCCACTTGCCTGCCTGGCAGGTAGAGATGTTCACTTTGGGAGCGAGGTTGTCCCAGCGGGAAGGACGGCCACCCCGGGCAGACTCGGTGGCTGGAATCAGGCTTGTTCTCACCACGTGGCCCTCCACAGAGATCAGCAGCTAGAGGCACCTGAACTGCTATCTCTCAGAGGATTCGAGGCAAACCCCAATACGCACAAGTAATTTCAGCTCCAGGGTCTTCTCCAGAGTGCTCCTTGGACTCTGGGCGTTTTCTGGAAGACTCCCTCTGCATGTCCAGATGTGTCTCCTGACCTGGTACTTCCTGTCCATGCCCTGCAAGTCCGGTGCGCCTTCGTACCTGATGCCGTTGCTCCCCTATCTGATTTGTTTCCCTACGAGAAGCAGGAGAGTGTTCCCACCCCTACCACTGAGTTCTTACCGAAAGTATGGCGCTGAAGGGGTCTACTCAAGGGTCAAAATGCACCAGCACAGCTGCACTTGCAACTAAAATATTGAACACTTATTGTCCCAGTTGGTAGAAGCCAGTTTCCAGGATTTCAAGGTCCTCCCCATCCTGGCTATCCCAGCCCTCCCTGAGACGCTGGGACCTTCTATAACCCAACGGCTATAGGACCTGATTGGCAGATTCCAGTAAGCTGCTCCCATCTTGCTTGTACAATAAAGGTTTTTAAGTATTTGGATGATATCCCTCTACCATCCACGAAAAAAGAAGAAAGGTTTTCCCTTCCATACTGCACCTCTGTCCTCAGAGATACAAACCACCCCGTCCAGCTCACAAGGGATAAAGTTTAGGAATGCCCTGTGTTTTTAAGTGGGCACACTAGATGGGCAGCGTAACCTTGAACCTACCTTGGGGAACAGACATCCCCCACCTGCAGGATAATCAGCAGGCATCAGGCTGGTCGCCATCCTCACCATCGTTCACCACGATGGGGCTGGGGTGAACTGTGGCTCCTTGTCACGCTGGGACAAGGGCAGTGGGATGACTTTGGTCCTCTCCTTCTGCCATCACTGCATTCTTACCCACAGGGTTCTCCTCACCCTTCCCTTCTCTTAGGGTCTCGGTTAGGTCTGGAATATGCTCATCTTTGCTCTTCCAAAATGTTTGTCTACGACAAAAACAATGTTCTTGGAATCTCAAAACCTTTTTCTTTCAAACAATTTGCTGTGCTATTTTGAAACTCACCCACTTAGAATCTACTTTGAGTTCTTTTTCTCAACATTTCTGCTGCTCCCCTTTACCAGATCACTGAAGAAGGGAAGCTCCAGCTTCTGGAGTGAGGGTTAAGGTCAGGACTGTAGGAGCATTACGTAGGTGACCTTGTGAACGGGTGCCCACCACCTGTCAGTCTTCTCTGGCATCTTGTTCCCTTTTTTCTTTGGGGAGTTTGTGATTTCCATCCCCATGCATTGAGGCTTTGGAGGTAGCCAAAAGATGCTCCCGCTAGCACAGATCTTGCTATTATTTTGAGCAAGGTCACCTTTCAGTTCCTTTCCTTTGGGTAAAGCAATCCTCTCCCCAGGCAACCATTGGCCCTGGTCTTCCCAGAACTGCTCCATGTTGGTATAATGCCCACAACTCGTGCCGTGACCTCAATCGTGTCTCCCTCTGGCTTTTTAAAAAAAATTATAATGATTTATTTGACAGAGAGAAACACAGCCAGAGAGGGAACACAAGCAGGGGGAGTGAGAGAGGGAGAAGCAGGCTTCCCGCCTAGCAGGGAGCCCAATGCAGGGCCCAATCCCGTGACTCCGGGATCATGACCTAGCAGAAGGCAGTCACTCAACCAACGGAGCCACCCAGGTGCCCTCCCTCTCTGGCTTTTGCTCAGTCGACCTAGTGCTGGTATTCTTGGCCTCTTGTGTTTTTCAGATCTCTCAGCTCTCAAACCCCTCCTATTATTGTTCATGTTTCCTTTCTTCTTCCCAACCCAGGACCCATCCCCTCACTCACTCACCCCTTTGTCCCCCAGCCTCCTGCCCATCAGGACTAGCCCAGAATCAGCCCCTGTTTACCCGCTCTGTTCCCATAGTGGTCACCACCTCACTGAGCCCTCTATTGGCCCCCCAATCTTTCTCTTAGCTTTTTTCCACCTTCTCCACTCTCTTGAAACTCTTACCATGCCATCCATTTCTTCATTCTCACAAGGTGACCAAACGAAAGTGCCTTCAATTTCCTGAACCCCATCCCAAAGAATTAACCCTGTTTATCTTTTTTTCCCCTCTACCTGTCCAGATCACATACTCCACACCTGTGCCTGGGATTTCATACTCTCCTTTCTCATCCGGCCCCCTCCCCATCCCTCACCCCTCTATCTTCTGTCTCTTCACGCCTGCCCTTCACTGACTTCTCCCTGTCAGTCTTTGAGCAAGTTCCAATCCTTTCTCTCTCATATAAAGGAACAGGAATTACTGTCCCCAAATCTCTGCCTCCTCCAGCTACTTCCCTCATCTTTAATTCTCTGCCATCCCCACTCCCTTTTGATGTTTCTTTCCAAGTGTGATTGGACGTTTCTTGTGAAGGTGTTTGTGTTTTGTGTGTGTGCAAATGGCAGTTCATTCATTATATTATTCTGTTTGACAAAGCTTGGTGTTTTTATGCCCATGCCTGTTGCCAAGTGATGACATAGTCTGCAGCTTCTACTGCTGCACAATACCCCGAGGAAGTGATCCACCAGACTACATGGCCCTTTGCTTGCCCAGGGATGGATGCCCGTATGGCTTCCAGCTCCCCATCCCCTGCAACCCATTGCAAGGCTGCAATGAATGCCTTTTCCCAGGCCCTTCTGGGGATCTGTGTGAGAATTTCTTAGACATGTGCACTGAGGAGCAGAACAACTGGTCAGGGAGGATATGGACTGCCACTTTGACTCCCCTGTGCCTGACTGTTTTCCAGAATGCTTGCATCGGTCTCTGAATCATCTAGCTCTGTGTGAGAGTTCCTGTACGCCAAGCCTCATGCTGCTGTCTGATTTGTGCAGTCCGTCCAACAGATTCAGTTGATAGAAAAAAGCATCTTCTCATTGTTTTAATGGGCATTTCTCTGACTTCTAATGGGTCTTAGCATCTTCGTGCATTAATATTTTGGATTTCTTCTTTTGTAAATTACTTATTTCGCATCCGTCGTCTCTTTTTGTAGACTGTTCCTTTCTTCTACATTTGCCAGCGTTCTTTGTATTACCTCAATATAACCCCATCTTGGTCAAAGAAATTGCAAATACCTTTTCCCAATCTGTTATTTTTGTCTGCGTCTGTGGTCATGGTTTCTTTAATTGTGACAAATGGATCTTTCGTTTGTAACTGTCACCACCCTGGAGACCCTAGAGCACACCTTTGCTTACTCTCTTGCAAAATGCAGATAATAGGGGTTTTTACCTCAACAAGATGGTGCAGAGCTCGATAAGCAGTGTTTGTAATAGTCATAGTATCGGTAGTATTGGTAGTTGGTGGTTTTTTTCCATGGGGTTTTACGGGTTCCTTAATGACCACTGAAGCTATAGGGTAAGGGAAGCGAAAGTTAATCAAATGCCACATCACTGTATTCTCTCTCTCTAACCAGAACCACCTGTGGTCCTGTTCAATCAGCAACCTTGGGTGGTAATGACCTCACCATGCCCAGACAATCTGTATAGCACATACATTTCCTGAGGCTCTATCACGAACACACGTGTTCTCCAAAGGCAGTTCGTACTTACCGTCAGCTGCTCACACTGGAACTTACACTCCTGCCTAGTGTTTTGCAAAGTTACACACCAATCCGGAAGGACTTTGGTGTGGGGGGGGGCCTCCTTGTCTGTCTCTGCAGATCAGATGAGCAGTGGGACTCCCTCTCTGGGAAGAATGACTTCAAAAGACTTGCCTGGGTGAGACTTCCCTGAACATTATTGTGAGTCAGAGTCACACACATTTCATTTTTTCTCCCTAACACAGACTTGGAAATTAAAGGCAAGAATCATTGTCAGAACGCATCGTGGCTGTGATAGGCGACAAGAAGACACTGTAGAATATTGGAGCTCTTTTAACAGCGGATCTCATCCAAGAGAGCTGGAGGTTCCCCACAGGAGGCGGGGGTAATGGACGCCAGGAGTCTGGTAGAGACAACTCTTGCAGCCAAAGGAAACAGCGATCCATCAAAGCCTAGCCTGAACTTACTGAAGCTGGGTTCCAATAGGCACCTTCCTCTTACTCCAGATTGTGAAAATCCTTGATATCTGAGGGCTTCCTAGTCTTCCTTGGGAATAAAGATGGCTCCATTCCACATAGGCATTAGAGTGGAAAGAAGTCACCCCGTGTGCTTGCTTCATCCACCAGATAGGGAAATTGAGGTCAGAAAAGGAAGTGAACTCCCTCAAGGGAGCACAGCCAGTCAGTAGGA
>PITA01013021.1:0-59319 GCA_004023965.1 Spilogale gracilis
AGACACACTCCCTCCCTCCCCCTTCAGATACACACAGGCCTCCCTCCATCAGACACTCACCCTCTCTTCCATCAGACACTCATTCATACTTTCCTCCATCAGACACTCACTCAGCGCCTCCTCCATCAGACCCTTGGTGCCAGGCTTACACCAGCAGAGGCCCAAGGCTGAGGCCCAGCCATCAGCCACCCTCATGGAGGTCACCCTGCTGCACTCCCACCCCGTCCCATTGCACAGTGGGCTCCAGCAGCTGACCTGGACCAGTGGGGCAGGGGCCTTCGGTGCTCACCAGGGTCAGGGGCTCCTTATACTTCCCAGCCCCCAGCAGCCAGGCAGGGGTATGCGGCTGGTTCGGAGCAGTGGCTGGGAGCAGGAGAGATGCTGCATCTAGACTGAGCCCCAGAAGAGGCATGGGAACTTCTGTGGGCTCCCCTCCCGTCGGTGGGACCAAGGCCTCACACCCGATGGCAGAGCCTCCAACCTGAGCCGCCCAGGCCAACCTCCGCATGAGGCCAGCTGCCCTCAGGCTCGCCCTGACCGCGATGGAGTCTGCATGGGAGAAATACGCCTGTGCTGGCTGGGGCCGCTGAGGTTTAGGGTCAACACAGCGCTGTCTGACTCGGGAGGCACAGCTGGCTGTGACCCTCACCCTGCCCCCAGGGCCATGCCGTAGAGGCCAGGTCTGGCCCCCCACATCTGCCTGCAGCCTGGACCGGCGCAGAGCCTTCCCCAGCATGGGGCCAGGCCCGGGGAGCCCCGCAAGGGCAGGTGGACCAAAGGTGTAGATGCCCTTCTGCCTGATGCCACAGGGGTTGGGCGGCAGCCTGCCCACCAGACCCATGAACGCTCCACACTCCAAACACAGCAAGAAGGTGCCCTTTTAGCTCACATGATACTTCAAGAAACAAGAACATGAAGGGACCTTAACTGACTGGGAGTTCCACTTTCAAATATCTGGTTCCTGACTTTCCTAGAATATACAGAAAAATTATCTACTTGGGTGCACGCCCCCATCCCCTGGCACAGTGAGCCCCTGGGGGCTGGTAGTCCCCGAAGCTCTCCTCCTTCAGCTGGGTCCGCAGTCGCGCCCAGGGCCTGGCCAGACCCAGAGAGCAGGGCCCCAGGGCTGTCCAAGCACAAGGCCATGCTGCGCGCCAACCCTGCTCAGCGTCTGGGAGGGAGGCTGGTGGGGGGGCAGGGGCAGGAACCTGTGTGTGGACAGGGTCACCAAGAACCAAAGCCGCCTGCAAATCTACCCCCAGCCCGCGCTCCAGGGGGGTTCTGCCCACGGACCCCCACCCCCCTGTGCTCCGGGGCATTCTGTACATGGACCCACCCCCAGCCCACGCTGGGTGGGAGGAATGGAGGGGGCGGGCTCTGCACACGGACCCCATCCTCAGCCTGCACTTGGGGGGAGGTTCTGCACAGGACCCACTCCCAGCCTGCTGCTGAGGGGTGCATGCTGGGGTTTGGGGAACAGTGCCCCTCCCTCCAGAACCATGAAGTCCCAGGTTTCCATAAGGCCCATGAACCCCAACTCTGTAACATGTTCCTATGCTCGCTACCATCTTGCCACTTCTCATCTGCCAGGGAAACTGAGTCACAGGATTCAAACTTCAGGTCATCCTGACGCCCATAAGAAGGACCATTTTCACCATACTTGCTGGACGAGTTTTTGGACCCACAACTGCTCCGTGGGATGGGCTGTCCCCTCCACAGATGGCAGAGGCTCAGCCCAGCTTTCTGGCTCACACAGCCCTGCCCATCCCCAAGCCCCGCTCTGGCCCACTGGGAGCGCTTTCAGGGTGCAGCAGCTGCTGTCCAGGTCATCGACGTGCATTGCAGCCGGGATCACTCCAGACCTCCAGTCCCGACCCCGCCACCCTCCAGCCCTGCAAACTGGGCAGCCCCGTGTCTTCTGAGCTGCACTTTTCTCCCCTGAAATCGGGAGGATGACCGTGCCCACCTCCCAGGGTTACTGGTATTTGGCCCAGGGCCTGGCACTCGGCAGGCCCAGGGCTGTGGCAGTTCCCGAACTGTCTCTGCATGGTGTTCAGGCTGCCGGGGATTTGAGGCAGCAAAGGGACAGCAGGCCTGGCTCAGGGAGGGGAACACGGGTCAGAAGCAGCATGCCCTAGCCTCATGCTTGGCACCACGTCGTACCTGAGCCCCGGACCCCTACTTCATCCATGGCTGAGGGTCAAACAGGGCTAAAGTCCCCGCGGCGTCAAGCAAGAACCGAGAACCAATTCGTTCCAAGAAGGCAGGGTGCCCTTCTAGAGGGAGAAGCCGCAGCTGTGAGCAGACAGCCCCACACCCACCAGCCACCAGCTCTTCCAGGAGCTCCTTCCCCAGAACACGGAGCCAGCGCTACACCCGCCCGGTGCCACCCCGGCCGTGTTCCATCTCTGCCTGGGACGGGATCCCCCTGTGGGGCAGCATCTCTGCAGTCATTCCACAGGGATTACCCCTAATGCAGAGTCGTTGCCACAGGCTGACTGCGGGGAGCTCCCCTGGGGCGCTTGTTGGGTCACAGACCCGCAGGGACTCGAGGGCCAGCCTGGGTGAGAGGGCCAGGGGACGAGAGGCCTCTCGAGCGGGTGACCCGAAGACCAGGTCGCAAACAGAGCAGAGACAGGCTGTGGGCTCTGGGGGTACGGAGCCTTCCACACTGGGGAACAGTGGCTCCCCTCAACCTGAGTCCCGTAGGTCCTTGCAGTCATCCCACATCAGTACTCTTGTGCTGTGGGCCTGACCCGGGCTGCATTCCGTGGTTGGAGGGGGCAGGGTAGAAGAGGCAGGGAGGAGGCAAGAGAGTAGGACCATGCCAGGGACCCAAGTCCGAGACCCCGTTCTGACTGGGCAGCAGTGTGGCCTGAGGTTAGCCGCTGTCCCAGCCTGTCCAGGCCATACTCATATCCCCGCTGCTGCCTGCTGCTGGACAGATGAGGGCTGGGCGCACGCACACCCAGGAGGATGACTCCCAGGGGCACGGCCTTCATCCACCTGGTGTCTTTCTTCCCCCTGACTTCCCAGGGCCACTGCCCACCTCCAGCACCTCCTGTAGAGCCAGCCTCTCGGCGGAGGGTGCTGGGACAGGTTACGTCTCTCGGGGGTGCTGGACGGCAGCTGTGGTGAGCATGTGGAGCCCAAAGCCACCATCCCCCCAACCGCGATCATAGTCACTGTGTCATGTGCAGGACGGTGGAGAGCCACATGGCAGGAAATTCAGTGCTGGCCAGAGTGCAGACCAACAGTCTTCCTTCCCCATTGGTGAGACTGTCCGCGCTGTCTACCAAGATTAGAGACGCCCGTGTCCTTTGACCCAAACGTTCCAGCTCTAGGTGGACAGTTTCTGAAGTGCCCTTACGTTATAGAAAAACACAGGGCAGGGGCTTTCTGCCCATTTAAGGCCTGGACAAAGAAGTTGGCCGGCACAGAACTCGGCACACGTGGAAGAGGGCAAGGTGTGTCTACACTGGCCTCCCTGGAAGGCTTGTCCGGCTGGACTATGGGATGAATGGGCAGAAAAGTGAGGACAGAAAATGAAGAATCTCGTTGTGGTTAAGGATCTGGGCTCCGGACCCAGCCTGATTCTAACTTCTGCACAAATCAGCTCTGGGATCTCCAACCTGCTCACGACCTTCTCACTACCTTTTGCTCAGTGACAGAGGTGTCCACCCGGCAAGGTGACAGTCCCCAGATGTTCCTTCAGTCCCTCATCTAGGTGTTGCAGTGGAGGCATGCTGTAGACGTAATCATAGTCCACAGTCAGGTGACTTTATGGAAAGGAGACTGTCCTGGATGCTCTGGGTGGGCCTGGTCTAATCAGTGGAAAGGCTTTAAGAGCTGGGCTCGGGCTCTCTGGTGAAGAGGGAATTCTGCCTGTGGACAATGGCCTTGACCCATCTCTGAGGGCTCCAGCCCTTCCTGACAGCCATGTCACGTGTTCCAGACCTGCCTAGTCAGCCCCACCAGTCATCCACACTTATACCGTGCAATAAATTCCTTATTTGTCTCCTACTGGGTCTGTTTTCTTGCTGTCCAACCAACGTCACCTCCTTGTCTATAAACAGGGATGGCAATAATACAGCAGAAGCTCTCTCCACCATCCCCACTCACCAACTCCGGATGCACAAATGCTCCCAATCCTGGAAGGCCACAACCCAGTCACTGTGCTCGGCCCACAGCCGCTGCCCCTCACAGTTTGTTCTCAACAGTGAGCTCTGTGCGTATCGGGAACTGTTCCCTTCATTCCTAAACCTATGTGTACCAGGTGTACTTATTTTTGTGATTAGGTTATTTAATTAAATTTTATGCACATTGATTAAATGACTTAATATGGGTGTCAAAGGAAAACATTTCTGTGAGAACAGGGTTGAAGGCTTGGAGTCAGGAAAGTGAGGATGCTAAAAATAGTACTGTTGGCTAGTGCGGGAGAGGGAGCGAAAAAGATGGGAGGGAATCGAAAACTCTCGGTGGATTCAGCACATAGATCCTTCCAAGTGCCTCTCAACACTCACTGCTCTTCAAAGAACCCGACACTAGAGACCATACAAGACACACCCCACCTCTGTGTCACAAACAACTTCACCTGAGGTCCTCCCTGTGCGGAATGTTCTCCATTCTCACCTGTGTGACTCAGGCTAAAGGAAAGTATTTCGAGCAAGAACAGATCATGTTTATAATTTCTGCTTTTAACTGGTTTTCTTAGGCATCACTGGAGTCTTGCCCTGTCCTGTCTCCCTCATGGGCCTGGGAGGCACAGGCAGGGCTGGAGCGGGCAGGGGCACGGGCAGGGGTGCAGGGGTCTAACCTGGATGACACAACACTGAGGCAGATGGGAAGCGATCTCCACCTGAAACCCTCCTCCACCAGCCGCCACCCCAGATGACTTCTACGGACATGCAACTCCGTTGGTGCACTTAGGAGCGGCTGGCCCTCACAGCCTAGAGAAGGGACGCAGGGGCAGGGGATGGGGGGCACAGGACCTGGGCAGCAGCGCCCCTGTACCTGGCATGATGGGAGCACTTTGCATGTTCCACTACCCTGTGCTGTGTGTCCCTGCACCTCGCATACACTCACGTAGCTGACCCCCCTCCCACCCTGTCCCCTGGTCACAAAGGCACTGCGTCCATCCTTCCCCTATCCCCAGGGCTCAGAGCGGATGGTACACACAGGTTGCTCAGGAAGTGTGTCCTTGAACTGAGAGGTCTTCAGGGGGGTAATCCACTGAGGAAGGTACAATGGCATCTATCCACACCCCCAGCTTGCTGCCACCTCCTGGCACTGGGCTGTACACTGTGAACGCTCCTGAGCTTGTGGGGGGCCCCACAGAGACTCTTCAGTCCAGACTGCTTTAGAAGCTGCTGCTACCTAAGATGAAATGTTTCCATTCCCTGGTCCATCTGTTTACTCAGTCCTTCCCCTCTCTCTTTATTCTATCTCCACAACAAAATTAACTTGAACACCCACAGTAGCACAGACTGCTAGTTTCCTGCCCCGTCTCTATTCTCCCTTCCTATGCAGCACCAGAAACCTGATTCTGCTCAGGGCAGGATCTCTCCCAGCCCAACATGGCCACGTAGAGGGGTTCTGACCAAAGATATGCTGAGGAGCCTCTGGGAAGAGCCAATTCAGCTGGGATGCATATACCTCTGGGACTTAAATGTGATGTCTGGTGCTCCTGCAGCCACCTTAGATCATGGAGGATAAAAGCCAGTGTGAGCATAACTGAGCAGGAAGACAGAAGGAACCTGGGCTCTCAGTGACTATGGAACAACCAGGACAGACCTCAAGGTCTGCAACTATTCCATGAAGCAGAGTAGCTCCAGGGCCCGGTGTTCAAGGTCAGATCTCAGCTCTGTGGCATCCTACCTATGTGCCTAACTTGTCTGAGCCGCTGCCCCCTTAGCTATAAAATACAACTAATACGGTACTTACATCTTGGGCTTCAACGAATGCAGGCCAAGCAGAGACGGTGGTACAGAGCACAAGTTTAATACACATTACACGCTCCCGTGGCATTGTTAGACTACAACCACTATTCGCATGGGTTAAGCCCCGACTGCAGAGAAAGCAGGGCCTGGTGTATTCAGTCCCCGAAAATGCAGAGCAGGCAAGAATCACATACCCATTCCCCAGGCTCAGACAGGCAGTGGGAGGAGGCCGTGCTCGGTCTGCCAGTCCCAGCCGAGGGAATCTTTAAACCACCAGACCCCCTGCTCCCCAGGTTTAGGGTTCATGCTTTATGGATACTGAAGGGAGTCGATGTCGTTTTGCATTTTCTTACAAAACGTGCTGTACTTCCCTTGACAGATTCGCAAGCAACTGGGAAAACAAAGGGCAGCTGACCCTGGGGCCGACTCAAGGTCACGGGATCCCTGTACAATGACCCAAACAAGTGAGCCCAAGCCCCGCACTCTGGTGCTCCCTGCAAACCGAGGGCTCCACCCAAAGATTTAGATTTATGTTCTTGGAGGATTCGATTTGTCAAACTTTTCCTGATTTGAAAGTACTGTTTTCTGTTGCTTAGCTACCTCCGACTAAAAGTGGAATGAGCGAGACCCACACCTTACAGACAAGGCTCTGACGAGGCCGAGCTGGCTTGCAGGATGCCCAGCACCCTCCCTTTGGGGCAGAGGCCATGTCTTCCCCTCCCCACATCCCACAGGGCCTGCTCACAACCCTGCCTCTAGCGTTCCTTTTGCATCTTTGCAATCAATCCTCGAGTGTGTCCTCATAAACCGGGCCGTTCCTCCTGACCTTGGAGACATCACATTGGCGGCCAGCCCCTCACCACCACCACGGGGCACAGGCTGACAGCCAAAAGGGCTTGGCAGGAGAGAGCAGACCCGGCCTCCCCACACCTTGAGCTTTCTGAACAGAAAGAGAAGCAAAGCCACGGGAACACGCCCGAGACCTCTGAGAGGGCTGGGAAGCACATCAGGCAAATCAGCTTCCCTGAAAATGGAAGAAAGGCAGAGAAACTGCTAAGCAGAGTCCTCACTCCTAGGGTCTCAGCATCTAAAGACGGTTGCAGAAAGCCGCCTGCCCCACATGTCCCAGCGGAAGGGGGGAGACATGCGGAGATCACCACCCATCCTGGGACACAGGCTGCGGCGGTGTCCTGAGCGGGACATGCGGGGTCTGTGATGTCTCCCCGCCCCCTCAAAACCCCAGTCTTTGCAGATGGGTTTCCATGGGAGGCTCCTGGCCGGGCTGCAGGTTTGGACTCCATCCGCAGGAAGACGGACAGAGCCCGTGGGCATCAAGGGGTTAAGGCCGCTGTTCCCTAAGTGCTTCCTGTGAGTGAGACCAGGCGCATGAGTGACCCTGCTGACAGCAGGACGGGTAAGGAGGTGGAGAAGATCCCGAGGAAGATGTCAAGGTCTGACGCGGACAAAGGTAGAGAAGACAGAGACACTAAGGCCTGCTGGCATTTGAGACTGGCCAGTATACGCCGTCACCCTGTTCCTTGGGACAACAACGTACGCATGGATGGCACCCACGGGCCCCCCTCGGACTGGCCCCGGGATCAGTAATGGGGAGGGGCTGCTCCCGGTGGGAACAGACATGCTCTAGACCTGGCAGCTGGAGCACACAACGGTATGAACAAACAGAAAGCAGTGAACTGTGCCCTGCGAAAGGGTGAACTGATGGGTCCAGAAATCACAGCTCAATAAACTATGATGACGAAAAGACAAACTCTATCCCAGTGGGAATCCTTATTTTTCCCCCAGGGTTCTCTCTCTGCCTGGCAGCTCTAGGCATCTCTTGAGCCCTGTCCTCTGGCCTCCATGCTGCAGCCCCATGGGATGGACTCTTCTGGAAGCACCCCGATTCTGCAGAGGAGGAAGGGAAGGTGCAGGCCAGGGAGCTGGCCACCCATGGTCAGGCAGCTGGAAACCAGGGCCCGGATGGCAGCTGAGGCCATCTGGCCAGAGCTCGGGCCTTCAGCCACCCTGAGATGCCGTCTGCGATCAAAGTGAGCTGAGGGGCCCAACCCAGCTCTCACAGTGCAGCTGTACCCCTTCCAGAGGGAGAGGAAGGTTCCACGGGGCGCCGGCGACTACACTCTGGGCCTCGGTGCTTCTGCTGCCTACAGCCAGATGAGATCCTGCGCATCCACAGCAACTCCGCAGCCGAAAATCCCCTACGCTCAGCACGTGCCAAGAATGGGCTTCTCAAAAAACGAGCACGCAAGGGATTTCATAGATTTTCACAGGTGCAACGAGGTGGCCCCAGGCCAGTGTTTCATGGGGTCCACACATTCCTCTTTTTAAAATGTGAATAGGCTGCCAACGCTTAACTGAAGGAACTTTTGCGTAGACATTCCCAGTTTCCCTTGAAAGATGCCCCTGCCCTGCTCCTGTATTCTGGGTGACGTTCACGCTCTGCCAGATGGCAGCTGTCCCCGTTCAGCAAGGACACAGCCCCAGCAGCCACAGATCCGACCCAGCCCATGAGACACAGCCTGACCCCTGAACAGAGAGTCACAGGTGATAAGTCTTCGTCACTGCAGGAAAATGCTCAGGAAGTTTTGGAGCAGCCCTGTCGTCCTCCAGACTTCCAGGGATGGCGTGGGGGGAGCGTGGGGCCTCCAACCCTGGTGCCCAAGCACCTGTAGCCCAGGCGAGGCCTGATCTGGTCAGCTGGCTCAGAGGCGCATAGCCCCTGGCCAGGACATGCCCTGGGACAGAACTGCACCTGCAAATCAGGAATGCCCACTGTGGATCTGAAGAGGCGCATGACTCACAGACGTGCTCCTGAAGGTGCTGTCTACACACCAAACCAGTGAATGGAATCATTGCTTGGAGACATCCAAAGACCCCACCATGTAAAGGACATCATTCATGCAACTCATACTATTTTGTGGAATCGAACTGTCACTGAATTGCAGCCTACCCACTGTGCGGGGCTCAGCCTGATGTCCGTCCATCCATCCATCCACTCACCCATCCATTCACCCACCCACCCACCTAACTACACAACCACTTAACCATCCATCCTTCTATCCATCTCTCTGTCTACTGACCCATCCCCAGAACTGTGTGACCGTCCACAGCCCCCAGCTACGCCCTCCAGCTACCCGTCAACAGTTGCTGGCTGAGAGGCACGAGGGTGGGCTCTGGGCTTAAGGCATCGAAAAAGCAGGGTCCTTCCCCTCTCTACCTCGGTGGGGAATCATACGAGCAAATCAGTGATCTCAAACCAGGGACGGCCCACGGCATGTTTCGGGGTGCTGTGATGGAGCCAAGGCAGGGGGTGCTGAGGCCTTGGCTCGGAGCGGAGCTGGGCAGGCGCAAGCTTACATCCCTACTCAGCTACTCCTTGGCTACAACCAACTCTGAGCCTCAGTTTCCTCACAGACAAAACAGAAATGGTGAGAGCTATCACCTAGGGCTTAGCTGCCAAGACATGGGGAAGTCCCGGCCCCGGCAGGCTACACAGGGGAAATCCCAGAGATGTCTGCATGCCAGCGCACATAAAGTGTTCACCGCATCCCTAAACTTGACCTCCAAGTTTAATAATCAGAGGCGTGATCCCACATTTTGCAAACTGGGGTTCACAGGGAAAAGGAAAGCCCATTATAGCTCCAAATCCTGGTCCCCACGCCGTGCTTCTTTTTGCTGAAGATGTCCAGCTGTTAAGGTTTTTTGTTGTTGTTTCTTTTTTATTGTTTTCTTGTTTGTTTTTTTGGCAGGAGTTTTTGTTTGTCTTTTTGCTCACGAGTGATCTCGGGCACAATGAGCTCCTAATGCGTCTACTCATCCAGTCTTTCCTCCACTTTCTAAAAGCCCCTTTGGAAACGGACCCCCTGGCAGCTCCAGATACCAAGTGAATGTGCTCTCATGCACAGGGAGCTGAGCTCACGCTCTGGGCATCCGGGCCGAGGGGTCAAGCTGCTGCTAGGAGGGCATTCTGCCACTAAGGGGCGTCCCTCAACCCGAGACCTCTCTGGACTGAGGCCCAGGTCAGCTGCTCAGACTCCACCCCGATGGACCGGGGAGAGCTCAACCCCACCCCCCGGCATCTGAGGAAGATCGTAGCCTGCGCCACAGCCCACCTCATCCAAACAGAAACCCTTGGCTCCTAATTGCCCAACCCCAAATCTCGGACTATAGCAGGGGCCAGTAGCTAGAGCTCTGCAGATGTTCAGAACAAAGTAAAGTGGATTCCAAGTCCCCTGTATTTTGCTTTGCTTGCATTTCATGCTGCCCCATTTCTAGGGGATCAAGAGGCTTGTTTTGCCCCCAGGGGGCAGTGAAAATGTCTGGGAAAGCAGCGAGAAGTCAGAGGGAAGATACCCGGTAGGAAATGAACCAACGGTAACAGGAAAAGCACAACAGTAGGGGACACCATGCTGGTCCCTAGTGCCCCTGACACTGAGCGGGTGCTGCTCTTGACCACGACCCATCCCTTCAGAGCTGACAGCAGAAGCTCCCCACAGGTCTCCCTGCCCCTCCTGCGGGCTCCCCATGTGGTCTGCAGACTCCTTCTGCAAGCTCACCCATGCTCATTAGCCACTGCTAACTGGGCCAGGCACCCCCCAAACACTGGCCAGACTTGGACACGGAACCTTGCTCACACATCTCCCTCCTCCTTCCTAGGTCCCCTCCCCCAGGGCAGGGCGTCCAGACCCGCCCTGGAGGGTGAGCTCCTCAAGCCCTTACCCCTCCTCCCCAGTCCTGCTCTTCCCCTCCCCTGCTCTCAAGTCCACCCCCTCCAGCCCCTGGCCCATGTGACAGTGTCCATCTCCTTGACCAGCAGCCACTGCAGGACCAGCGTCCACCTGTCCCATCCTGCCCCCTGCACTCCACCCTGCATGTGTCAGCTGAGAGGTCTTCCTCGGATGTCCTCGCCCCACGGCGCCCCTGCTTGTGAGCCCTCAGGGGCCGCTCACTGCCTCTTACAAAGACCAGACATCGCTGTTCACCACTTAGCACCAACTTACTGAGCACCTACTGAATGCATCAAGGACACACCAGTGACAAGACAGGCAGGATCCCAGTGTCCTGGGGGGAGGCGGACCTTGAAGAGGCAAACAAAGGGGCGATTTCAGGCAGCAGGCTGATGAGAAAAACAAGAGAGTGATGTGCTTCTAGAGTCAGGGAGAGTCAGGGCACGGGGTGATCATGGCAGGGCTGGTGGGGGGTGACCAGAGCTGGGCCAGGAACAAGCAGAGACAATTACCTGTGGAAGTGGAGCATGGAAGGCCCACCCCTGGCCCCCCTGGGCCCCCCACACCCCTGCACAGTAATCCCGTGTCCCACAGCCACCATTGGTTCGGGACCTGGTGCTTTTTAGTTGTGGGGGAGGGGGGCTCTCAGCCTGGGACAACCCTGCGCTCCTGCCTGTGGGTTAACAGACGCCTACGGATCCATCAAAACCGTGCTCTGAGCCACTCACTCTCCGATGCCCATCCGCATCCCTGCCTCCCTCCTGTCGGACCCCTCTCTCCCTCCTAGACCCTGCAGCTCTGTGGCTGGGTCACACGCTCGTCTTTGTGCATCTCAGACCAAGCCTTTCCACCCCTGCCCCGGAACCAGACGTTTCTATACTTGTGCGGAGCACTCCCCATGCACATCCACGGGCATTAGTTGCTGCTGGAAAAACCAATCCTGTTTCCCTGCGGTCCCGACTTCTCCCTTCTCTCTCCAAAACTTAAACCCTTGCCTTCTGGCCCAGAAGCCACAGATAAACTGAAGGTGGGGCAGAACTTCCAAGAATTTGTAGGGACGGCAAAGTGTATGGTCTGGGCAGCTTTCTGCACGGGCTGAGGCGGGCCCTGATCTGGGGGTCGGGGGGAGGCACCATGGGCCTATGAGTGGTGTTCTCAGGACTGATGCAGTGACAGGTGCCTGATCCAGGACACAGAGCCCCAGGGGCTGCTGTGGCTGAAGCAGACAGACTCAGCCCGGCCAAGGGGACGCTAGGTGCTTCACGAACAGGACACACACCAGAAGCTTCCGCGGCAGCAGGTCGGTAGCTTCGTACTCTGTGTGCAACATAAGGGCAGGATGCCCGGGCATCAGGTGGGCAGGCCCTGTGCCTGGGGGGTGGGGCTCTGGAACCTGCCATCCACTGCTAGCTGCGAGACGTGGGGACACCATTTTGCCTCTCTGGGCCCAGGTCCCTCCTCTGCTGGGCAGAAAAAACAGTCGCAGCCCGGGACTTCAGCCAGGCTGGAAAAGCAAACAGTTCAGCGTGCCCACCCTACCCCCCCAGCTGTCAGGGGCCAAGAGGCTGCTGCCACCTGAAGTCTGGCATCAGAAGCTGGTTCTCCCCTTCCACGTCCCTGAAAGTGACCCACGGACATGTGTGGAAGTGAGACGCAAAGGGCAAGCACAGTTAGGGTCCCCAGGTGGGAGGGGGAGCCAGACTTCCAGGCTAAACTGTGCATTCTCCTTAAGACACTAACAGGCAGCGGCCATGCAGAACACAGTGTATTGGGATCCTGAAGTGACCTACCCGGGGCCGCCCAGCACGGTCCACCCGGGGTCAGCCTGACTCTGGGCACCTTGCACAGGGCTGGGCTGGCTCCAGACCCCCCCCCCCCCTTCAACAGCGCTGGGTCACCTGCACCAAGTCATTAACATTTGCTCCCACCGGTGATCACGGGGCCGATCCTGTTGTCTTGATGGAAGGGAAAGGTCAGGACAGCATTTCCCACAGAAGCAGCCCTGGTGCCGTGCCATCGGGGACCACTGAGAATGCCTGTATCTCTGTGTGGTCCTGAAGGCAGAGGCTGGGAAGACCAGGAGGGTCGACTTTGCTGCCCACCCCCAGGAAAGCAGAATCTGCTGCTGGCGGAGGGGAGGGCACCTAACCTACCACCTCACTAGGGCTATGGAAGGGATTCTGCAGTTCCTTACTCTTCCTTATGTCTATATAAACATTAAAGGGTCACATTTTAAAGTCATATTCTTTGAAAGTTCTGTTGTCGTTTTGATTAGGGAGGAAAGGTTCTCCGTTGTTACGGATTTTTGTGTCTATGGTCCCTAAAGAAATCGAGAGCTTCCCATGTGTTTGTTCACAACCTTTGCTCCCGTCTCCGGAGCCTCGCACTCCAGGCTTGCTCCCCCGTGGACCTGCCGGGCTCCAGCTGTCTTCCCTGACAAGTGGCCTCACTCCCGAGGAATGACGTCTAATTCAAAGTGCTTATCCTCCTCCTGCTCTTCTTGTTTTTCCTCTCCTCCTCCCATTTCTGGAAATGTAGCTCATGAAAATAATCCATAGAAAGGAAAAGCACAGACATGTGAAGATAAGCCTTATAGTTTTACTTTAAAAGTTAAGATCTTGAGGGAAACTCCTCCCAGTCTGCTGACGGTAGGAGGGGAGAGAAAGCTGGCAAACTTCTGCTCCTTCAAGACGAGATGCTTCTAAAAGCCAACATTTGAATTCTGTGTCACATTACAGAAACCCTTCTGACAGGATGCTACTGCGGCAAAATGTCATATTGCCTAAGAAGGCCTCCATAATAAAAAAATATGCATTTTTACTTACTTTTTATAGTAAAATCTAAAAATGATTTTGAAGTCATATATAAGAAAATTACATCCCATGGAGATAAAATGAAGAGTTTAGGAAATCCAGGAAAAGGGCATACAAGAGAAGGTCAAACACAGACCTACGTCCCAAATGATACAACAGCGTTGTTGAAATAGCTGTGCACTTGGCTCTGAGCATCCTGGCAGCCAAAGTGAAAAGGGAAACATGGTTAATTACAAAGTGTACATTCTCTCCTTTTTAAGGAGCTCCATGCCCAACAGGAAGCCTGTTGGGGCCTAAACTCACAACCCCGAGATCAAGACCTGAGCTGAGATCAAGAGTCAGAGGTTTAACTGACTGAGCCCCCCAGGCACCGCTAAACTGTGCATTCTCCTTAAGACACTAACAGGCAGCGGCCATGCAGAACACAGTGTATTGGGATCCTGAAGCCTCAGAGAACAATCTTCCCAGGGTCCTGAGGAAGAGACACAGTGCATCTCAGGGCAGCAAGGACTCTTGGGGAAGAAGGGCCCTGTTAAAATAGAGATCCCTACTCAGGAGATCTGGAGCGGGGTCCAGAAATCTGTTTTCATAAAGCTCCCTAGTGACCCAGAGACACAGAGGTGGGCACTGGCGCGACCAGAAGACCGGCTACCCACCCACGTTTCTGTCCTGCACCCAGGGGTAAGTGATCGCATAGGCCTGAGCCAGTTTTCCTCATCTGAAAAACAGGACCATTAATAGCAGCCACCTCAGAGAGCACTGGTGAAGCTTCAAGGGGGGACTATTCAAGAAGAACTCCACAGGAAGCTGGTATGGAAAAGACTGAATAAATGTTAGCAGTGACCCTTATAGGACCACCTTGCAAGACGCCTGGGGGCCTGGAATCAAGTCGCTGGGGATGAGCTGGGTTCCCACCATGCAGGGCGGGGGGAACGCAGTGATGCTTCTCCAACTGACAAATACTTATGAATGCCCAGCTGCTCCGATGAACCCCCAGCCCCGCAATGAAGCTCCAACCCCACCCAAAGGAAGGGCTTCCCTTCCCGCAATTAAAAGTCATTGTTTTTTCTGGTTAGCCGAGAGAAAAAAAGGTCTCTATATTTTTGAAATTGTGTCCATAGCCCGGGGACCCCGCAAGGGACCCTCACCACCCTCGGAGCTTCAGTGGACAGAAGGCACAAATCCTGGTGCCCAGGCCCAGGCAACCCCATGCCAATCTCTGTCCCCATCCCCCAAAGCACCCAGCCTCTTCCTTCAAGTTCTGCAGATTCCAAGGTGGCCGTGGTGGGTGTGGGGAGCTGCACACAACACTATCCCCCCCCCCCCCCCCCCGGAGCCTGTGTTTCCATGGAGGCTGCCGTGGAGGCTGAGTGGTGGTCGACGTTTCTGGACGCAGCTGAACAAAATGTACAAAGGGACAAGCTCGAGGATCATTTAACTCCCGTGTTAACATGCTAAAGTACCAACTCTGGAAGGACATCACTGAGCCTTAATCAGCTTCTCACCAGGTGGCCCCGGAGCAGAGGCCCCCTGTGGGACTGTTAGCAGAAAGTTCCGGCATCCCTCAGGCTCCTCTGTCTCCTGGATTCTACAGCAGCCACAATAAGAACAAGTGAGAAGAGCAATTGCACGGGCTCTAATGGCAGGGCTGATGCAACTACTGTGTGGCCTGCAGGCTTCTCTGGCCTCCAGGGGAGTGTATCAGTCCTCCGGATAGGTGACCACGAACCCAGAGCCCCCTGCCTGCCAGACCACACCTCCACCCCCTGGGTGCCTCCTGCCAGGAACTTCTTCCTGCTTGTGCAAGGACTGACGGGGGAAGGCGCTGCCCTGTCTCCACCTTGCAACCAGGAGAGAGATTCAGAGATGGCAATGTTTGCATGAATTCCACCGCCGTGATGGGAAGGCCAGGCTTGAGCCCACCTGGCATGTCTCCTCAGAGACTGTGTGTGGCTGAGGGGCCGTTCCTGGGCATCAGAAACCCCCCTCTGCTCCACGGGGGGATGCTCCCCATCATCTCTGTTCCCCCACCCAGACAGGGACAAGAAGTACCCTGCACCCAGGGGCCGGATGTGTTGTTTGGGGGCCCCGATGCACCCTGACAGAAGCCAGACAACCATGAGAAACGGCAAGGCCCTGAGATAAAGGAGAACGCTCCCCCAGGGGACTGGGTGTGGGGCTCCAGGGGACACACCTGGAACTGGGGAACCTGTGGGACCCTGAGCAAGTTGCTGGCCCTCTCCTCAAGGCTTCTCATCTGTAAAACTGAGATAAGAACACCTATTTTACCCGGTTCCTGCAAGGATGAAATTAATTGAGGGCAAGCAAGCAGAACTTACTGCACGGGGTCGGCCCTGAGAAATGAAAGCTCCCGGGGACCCTGAAATGGGGCACAAGTCTGTGCCTTTGGGTGTGATTTCCAGAACACACCTACTGTGCAGTGCACGGGGCTGGGTCCCTAACACGCTGCCTGCCATCATACCCATGCGTGCACGCATTTCAGAGGTGCGCCATGTTCCCACATGGAGGGGGGCCTCTGACTTCACCGAGTGCCCGGACCCAGTGCATGGAGCAGGGGACTGTGCCTGCCTCACCCCCAACAGCCCTGGGGGCACCCCAAAGATAAAGTCTTCAAGGTCTGGAAATTAAAGAAAATAAAACAAAACAGAAACACCCAACACACTTGAGGGGGATGGGTGGATGGCGTGTTGCCGTGGCAACAGGGCTGAATTATTCAGCAGGCGCTGCTGGGAGACCCTGGAAGGAGGCTAAACAAAGACAAAGGGATCCAATTAAACCATTTCTGCCGGGAAATAAGCAGCTGACCCTCCGGGGACACGACTTCTCAACTGCCCTTCTGAGGAGCCCCAGAACTGGACCCACTTTTCCGTCTTCACACCTGGTGATGAACACCCAAGAGGTTACTGTGTTCTTGTCCAAGGTCTAAAATTAATCACAGACTCAGCAAGTCGTAGGGGCGATCCCTTCCTGGGCGTGTGCTCGGGGTACCTCTCCAGGCCCTTGACTGTGGTTCCTGGCCCCCACCTCCTCCCACCTCCTCTCTGAACCCATAGATGGGGTGAGGATCCCTGGACTTCTCTTCCACCAGACATCCTCGTGATAACTTTGTCCTGGATTTGAACCACATACACATCACTGTTTACTATTTTTCTTTTTTAAAAAAGATTTTTTGGAAAAGGGCAAGATGGCAGAGAAGTAAGAGACCCTGTTTCAAAAGGTCTCCTGAAGTGAGCTAAACTATCTACCAGGACAATCTGAACACTCCTGGGTCACTTCTGGATCTCTACGGGGACAGAAGAGCATCAGCAGAGAGGTAAAGCAGAGCGGGAGTGCTCAGGCCTATTTCAGAAGAGAAATAGGAGGCGGAGGGAACGACCAGAGGCAACCCTTTGGAAAATAATACCCCAATACGAAAGTGCCCTGTGCTTGGGGACCAGCGTCAACTTGCAGTCTGGTTTAAAGCACTCAAAAGCAAAGGGTCTTCACCGTAGGCAGGGACATAAAACACTGGGCCAGGGATAGAAAGCGCTCCCTGCGCCGGGTGGGAGGGAACCTGGCGGCGTGGAGTCTCTTTAAAAGCCAGGCGCGCACAACCCGCAAAGGAGGCGACTCTGCAGACTTCCACGGACCTGTGGGGCCGCGGGATCTCAGTTCCTCCTTCGTGGGGGCACAAAATAGACTCCCTGGGCAGAGACAAGGTCACACGACCCGAAATCAGTCCCGGTTTCTCTGGCGCAGGAGCGAAACGACAATCAGGGACTTCGGTCGCCAATCTGACCAGCACCGCTTGTGACAGGCGGCCAAGGAGAAGATATAGGGAGAGGCTGTGAGCCCCACAACATTCAGAAGGCTGCTAAGGCCCCTCTCTGGGAAGGAGGTCTGGGCGCAGACATCTTAGTCCAGCCTGACTTCCTGAAAGGCTGCAAAAAGCCGCAAAAGAACAAATTCTCTGGAGAACAAAAGCCTGAGAACCTGGTTGCATGGATAACAGTCCCTAGGAAGGGGGCAGGGACTCACCCAGGTAGAAGGGACTGAAAAACAGCGTGGCAGGTCCCTCCTCCAGAAGGCAAGCCAGAAGAACAAGAGGACAGCACCCAAACTATAAAACCCCAACATCAGGGGAAAGGCAATATATTAAGCTCCTGGTACTCCCCCAAAAGCTGTATGCTTTATAGATATAGCTTTTCACTTTATTTTCTTTTTTAACTTTTTTCTATTTTTATTTTTAAAGTTTTTACTTTATTTTAAAATTCATTCTCACTGTTTTTGCTCTTTTATTTTTTAACCCACTTCTTTTTACAACATGATACTTAATACAATACTCCATAATAACTTTTGACCTTGAACTTTTTTCAAACACATACCTGTGTTTTGTTGTTGTAGCTCCTTTTGTTTGTTTTTTATGTTTCTTTTTCCTTTTTTCTCTCTTCTTTCCTTTATTCTTTTTTTCTTTTAAATATACATTTAGTTATAAGCTTCAAGGTAATCCTGTATCCTATTCAATACTACTCCTATATACAAACCAGTTTTAATTTCCCTATATCTTTAGATAGTGGACTCCACTAACAACAATAACAAGACACACCCAGGAGGATCTGAAACACTTTGCTTGTCCACATGGAGGGTTTGCACTCACCTTCCCACCCTAGTCTATCAGTGTTACTGTGTAATTATTTTTGCCTTTGTAATATATAAGTACTGGTCTTGGGGGTGATTCAGAATGGACTTAGCTTTTTGATCTCTTCAACTTTCTTTTACTCTTGATGGTCTTTTTCTCTACTCTGTTGTAGTTTTTGCACCATATAAATCCTACCATTGGGGCCCACTCTGGCCCAGGTTTTTTTCTTGCTTCCTTTCTCCTCTTCTCTTTTTTCTTTCTTCTTCCTTTTCAGTGGTGACTTCTCATTGCTCTGAAACCTTCCAGCAAACAATTCATCTGGATAGTGGTTGATATTTTCAACTATACACCCCCTCAACCACTCCTCACCAAAATGACTTGGGAGGAGGAACGACCAACAGAAGAAAAACCCAGAAATTGCAACCCTTGTCACAGAATTACTGGAAATGAACATAAACAATAAGACAGAAATGGAATTCAGGGCAGCAATCGTCCAAGAAATGGCTAACTTGGAAAAGAACATTAGTCTCAAGATAGAAGCTCTAATGACAGAAATAAAAGCTGAGGTTAGACAGGCCATTAATGAGATGCAATCTAATTTAAATATGCTAAGAGCTAGAGTAAGTGAAGCTGAAGATCGTATCAGTGATTTAGAAGACAGATGGATTAGGAAGGAGGAGCAAGAGAAGTCTTGGAACAAACAGCTAAAATCCCATGAAAATAGAATTAGGGAAATAAATGATGCCATGAAACGCTCCAACATCAGAAATATTGGAATATCCAAAGGAGTTGAGAGAGAAGCCTAGAAGATATAGTTGAACAAATCATGGATGAAAATTTCCTGAATCTGGGGAATGAAACTAATGTTCATGTCCTAGAGGCAGAGAGGACACCCCCCAAGATCAATGAGGTCAGAAAAACCTCCAGGCACATAATTGTGAAATTCATGAATCATAAAACCAAAGAATATGTCTTAATAGTAGCAAGGGGGAAGTGATCCCTTACATATAGAGGGAGGACCATCAGAATAACGTCAGACCTATCCACAGAAACCTGGCAAGCCAGAAAGGGCTGGCAAGACATATTCAGGAAATTACGTGACAAAAATATGCAACCAAGGATAATGTACCCAGCAAGGTTGACTTTCAGAATGCAAGGGGAGATAAAGAGCTTCCAGGACCACCAAGGTCTAAAAGATTATACAACCACCCAGTCAGCACTACAAGAAATACTAAGAGGGGTTCTAGCAAAGAGAGACGAACCCAAGAGTGACACAGAACAGAAATCTACAGAGGTAATCTATAGAAACATGAACTCCACAGGCAACATGATGTCAATAAAAACGTATCTATCAATAATCACTCTCAATGTGGATGGCCTAAATGCTCCAATAAAAAGATAGAGGGTTGCAGACTGGATAAAACGACAGGACCCATCCATATGCTGTTTACAAGAGACACATTTTGAATCTAAAGACACTCCCAGATTGAAAGTGAGGGGATGGAGGACAATCTTTCATGCCAATGGACCTCAAAAGAAAGCTAGGGTAGCGATTCTTATATCAGACAAATTGGATTTTAATCTAAAGACTATAGTCAGAGACACAGAAGGACACTACATCCTTCTCAAAGGGTCTATACACCAAGAAGATCTAACAATTGTAAATATCTATGCCCCCAACATGGGAGCAGCCAACTACATAACCCAACTGTTAAGCAAAATAGTCATATTGATACTAATACATTAATTGTAGGAGATCTTAACACACCACTCTCAGCAATGGACAGATCGTCTAAACAGAAAATCAACAAAGAAACAAGAACTTTAAATGACACATTGGACCAGATGGATATTATAGATATATTCAGAACATTCCACCCTAAAAAGCAGAATACTCATTCTTCTCTAGTGCACATGGAAATTTCTCCAGAATAGACCACAAACTAGGTCACAAATCAGGGCTCAACCAATACCAGAAGACTGAGATTATTCCCTGCATATTCTCTGACCACAATGCCATGAAACTGGAACTCAACCACAAAAAAAAGTTCAGAAGAAAATCAAATACTTGGAAGCTAAAGACTATCCTGCTCAAAAATATGTGGATCAACCAGGAAATCAAAGAAGAACTGAAACACTTCATGGAAACCAATAAGAATGAAGACACATCGATCCAAAACCTATGAGATACAGCAAAGGCAGTCCTAAGGGGGAAATACATAGCCATTCAAGCCTCACTCAAAAAAAAATTGAAAAATCCCAAATACACCAACTCTCATTACACCTTAAAGAACTGGAAAATCAACAACAAATTAAACCAACCCCACACTCAAGACGGGAAATAATTAAGAACAGAGCAGAGATCAATGAACTAGAAACTAGAGATACAGTAGAATGCATCAACAAAACTAGAAGCTGGTCTTTGAAAGACTTAATAAGATTGATAAACCATTGGCCAAACTCATCCAAAAGAAAAGGGAGAAGACCCAAATTAATAAAATTATGAATGAAAGGGGAGAGATCACGAAATAAAAAAAAACAGGAAATAAAAACAATAATCAGAAATACTATCAACAATTATATGCCAATAAGTTTAACAACCTAGAAGATATGGATACATTCCTGGAAACCTATAAACTTCCAAGACTGAAACAGGAAGAAATTGACAATCTGAATAGACCTATATCTAGTAACGAGATCGAAGCAGTGATCAAAAACGTCCCAAAAAACAAGAGCCCAGGACCAGATGGATTCCCTGGGGAATTCTACCAAACATTCAAAGAAGAAATAACACCTATTCTCCTGAAGCTGTTTCAAAAATAGAAACAGAAGGAAAACTTCCAGACTCTTTCTATGAAGCCAGCATTACTCTAATCCCCAAACCAGACAAAGATCCCATCAAAAAGGAGAACTTCAGACCAATATCTCTGATGAATATGGATGCCAAAATTCTTATCAAGATCCTTGGTAACAGGATCCAACAATATTAAAAAGATTATCCACCATTACCAGGTGGGATTTATCCCAGGGATGTAAGGGTGGTTCAACACTCGCAAATCAATCAATGTGATAGAACAAATCAATAAGAGAAGAACCACATGGTACTCTCAATTGAGGCAGAAAAGGCTTTTGACAAAATACAATACCCGTTCCTGATTAAAACTCTTCCAAATATAGGAATTGAGGGACCATTTCTCAACCTCATAAGATCTATCTACAAAAAACCCACAGCGAATATCATTCTCAATAGTGAAGAACTGACAGCCTTCCCTCTGAGATCAGGAACAAGACAAGGATGCCCACTCTCACCACTACTGTTCAACATAGTGTTAGAAGTCTTAGGAACAACAGACAACAGAAAGAAATAAAAGGTATTCATCTTGGCAAAGAAGAAGTCAAACTCTCTCTCCTTGCAGATGACATGATACTCTATGTGGAAAACCCAAAAGACTCTACCCCCAAACTACTAGAACTCATACAACAATTTGGTAATGTGGCAGGATACAAAATCAATGCATAGAAATCAGTTGCGTTCTTACACACTAACAATGAAAATATGGAAAGGGAAATCAGAGAATCAATTCCATTCACTATAGCACCAAAAACCATAAGATACTTAGGAATAAACCTAACCAAAGAAGTCAAGGATCTATACTTGAGGAACTACAGAAGACTCATGAAAGAAACTGAAGAAGACACAAAAAGATGGAAGAGCATTCCATGCTCATGGATCGGGAGAATAAACATTGTCAAAATGTCTATACTGCCCAGAGCAATCTCTATACTTTTAATGCCATTCCGATCAAAATTCCACCAACATTTTTCAAAGCATTGGAACAATTCTAAAATTTATATGGAACCAAAAAAGACCCCGAATCGCTAAGGAAATGTTGAAGAAGAAAAAGAAAGCTGGGGGCATCATGTTACCTGACTTCAGGCTTTATTACAAAGCTGTGATGACCAAGACAGCATGGTACTGGCACAAAAACAGAGAAATAGACCAATGGAAGAGAGTAGAGAGTCCAGATATGGACCCACAAATCTATGGTCAAATCATTTTCAACAAAGCAGGAAAAAATATCCAGTGGAAAAAGGACAGTCTCTTCAATAAATGGTGCTGGGAAAATTGAACAGCTACGTATAGAAGAATGAAGCTAGACCATTCTCTTACACACACAAAGACAAACTCAAAATGGATGAAAGACCTCAATGTGAGGCAGGAATCCATCAAAATCCTAGAAAAAAACATAGGCAGTAACCTCTTTGACATTGGCCACAGCAACTTCTTTCAAGACACATCTCCAAAGGCAAAGGAGACAAAAGCAAAAATGAACTTTTGGGACTTCATCGAAATAAAAAGCTTCTGCACAGCAAAGGAAACGGTCAACAAAACAAAGAAGCAACCCACCAAATGGGAGAGGATATTTGCAAATGACACTACAAAGGGCTGATATCCAAGATCTATAAAGAACTACTCAAACCCAACAACCAAAAGGAAGATGAACACATCAAAAAATGGGCAAGAGACATGAAGAGGCACTTCTCCATAGAAGATCTACAAATGGCTAATAGACACATGAAAAAATGTTCATCATCACTAGCTATCAGGGAAATTCAAATCAAAATCACACCGAGATACCACCTTACACCAGTCAGAATGGCCAAAATTAACAAGACAGGAAACAACAAGTGTTGGAGAGGCTGCGGAGAAAGGGGAACTCTCTTACGCTGTTGGTGGGAATGTAAGTTGGTGCAGCTGCTTTGGAAAATAGTGTGGAGATTCCTTAAAAACTTAAAAATAGAGCTACCCTATGAGCCTGCAATTGCACTACTAGGTATTTATCCCAAAGATACAGATGTAGTGAAAAGAAGGGCCATATGCACCCCAATGTTCATCGCAGCAATGGCCACAATCGCCAAACTGTGGAAAGAGCCAAGGTGCCCATCAACAGATGAATGGATAAAGAAGATGTGGTACATATATACAATGGAATATTATGCCTCCATCAGAAGGGATGAATATCCAACTTTTGTAGCAACATGGACTGGATTGGAAGAGATTATGCTGAGTGAAATAAGCCAAGTAGAGCAAGTCAAGTATCACATGGTTTCCCTTACTTGCGGTGCATGAGGGGTAATATAGAGGACAGTAGGAGAAGGAAAGGAAATAGGAAGTAGGGTAATTTAGGGAGAGAAACAAAACATGAGAGAATTCGGACTCAGAAACAAACTGAGGGTCTTGGAGGGAAGTGGGAATGGGAGATCCTAGTGGTGGGTACTGAGGGCACGTATTGCATGGAGCACTGGGTGTGGGGCATAAACAATGAATCTTGGAACACTGAAAAAAATTAAATTTAAATTTAAAAAATAATAAAATAAAATAGGAAAAAATTTAACCACACCCACAAAAAATTTTATCTGAGAGAATGAGCATGAGCAGGGAGGGGCCAAGGGCTCCACACTGAGCAGGGTGCTGGACTTGGGGCTCAGTCTCAAGACCCTGAGATCATAACCTGAGCCGAAGGCAGACGCTTAGCCCATTGTGCCCCCCAGGCACTCCACTACTTTTCTCTTTAAATCAATTCACCTAATACTCTATTTTGAAAGAGAACTTGGTTTATCAAATAGAAAACTATTATCAGTTGGCAGAGACAGAAGTCAGCTCAAAGGGGCGCCTGGGTGGCTCAGTTGGTTAAGCGACTGCCTTCGGCTTAGGTCATGATCCTGGAGACCCAGGATCGAGTCCCACATTAGGCTCCTTGCTTGGCAGGAAGCCTGCTTCTCCCTCTCTCACTCCCCCTGCTTGTGTTCCCTCTCTGGCTGTGTTTCTCTCTGTCAAATAAGTAAAATCTTTAAAAATAATAATAATAATGTGGTGAAGGACTATATTTTCTATCTTTGGATAGGGAAGGATTTTCTGAACATGACACAAATGCCATGAACCACAAAGTATATTAGAGGTCAGCAAACTATGCCCAGTGTCCTACGTTTGTAAATAAAGTTTTATTTTAGGCCCACTCACACCCTACGGGCCACTAGCTGCATTAGTACTATGACAGCAGAGTTGTGTTGTTACGACAGACACTGTCGGGTCCATAAAACTGAAAATATTCACTCTCTGGCCCTTCACAGAGAAACCTGTGGACACTCGAAGTACATGACTAGTAATCTGACAACCTTCAGTGCACACGAAGTGTGAACAAAAAGGAAATATGAGCCCCCGGATTGAGAAAGGAATGGAAGCCACAATTTCCCAAGTACACTCCTAAAATTGTTAAGACAAAGAAGGCAGCAGGTTCAGTACATGAAAAAAAGAAACGAAAGAGCGATTAACACTGAGAAAATGTTCACTCACTCTCACCAGAAGTAAGACAATACCAAGCCTCCTGTGGGTGCACATCCCATCTACAAGATCCACAACTATGCTTACTACGTTCGACCAAACAGCATGTTCTCTTGGCCATGGTGATTGGCTCAGGGATGAGCATGTGATCCAGACTTGTCCAGTTTAGCCCCTTCTATCTTTTGGTCAGGGTGACTGGTTCAGAAATGGGCTTCTTATGGAATATGGAGCTTCAGGGATTAGGATGTCAAGAGAAAGAGCCAGAGAATGAAGCCATACAGAGCACAACAGAGTCAAGAAACAGAAATAGCCCAACTCCTGTCAAGGCCATGCAAGCACCTGGATCCAGCCATGCCTGCAGCACACACAGAGGCTGTAAGCCCCATAGGGCAGGGAGTGCCTCTGTCTTATTTGCTGTGACACCCTAGCACCCTGCCTAGTGTCTAGCATGTCACAGTTATTCAGCAAGTAGCTGATGAGTGTGTGACTAAATGAATATGGCTTGTGCCCCAGTGAAAAGAAGGGAAGAGCTTGCAAAGAAATGGAGGCAGAGAGAAGATGATCAAGACGGGCCGTTCCATCATGACTCCAGCATGTGGGCAGGAAGCCCCACTCAGGGCACACCCCTCTCCCTACCGCTTCTCAGGTGAGCCCCAGGATCACCCAGTGAGGGCACAGAAACTCTCCGTACTGTGAAACAACACAGCTGGTCTCAGCCCCATTTTATAGGTGAGAAAACCGCGGCACAGAGACTCACACCACCTGGTGTCTGGTCTCCATCCACGCACGCTCCCAGCACTCCACCCGAAAACACTCAGTAAAGGATTTCAGTGGAAGGTGGGTACCCTGGGGTCCAGACTCCCCGCACAGAGCAGAAACAAGGGCTGGTTCACTTGAACACAGAGCCCTGGGCCTCGATGGAGGAAAGACCTCCTTGGGGAAGAAGTTCAAGGCGACTTTCAGATCTGTGTATCTTGACCAGGACAGATTCGGTCCCCCTGGGCCCACTTAACAATGATGGAGACATGGTTGCTTGTCACAGCTGGGCAGGTGGGAGGGCTAGAGGAGCACCTTCCGGGTGGAGGCCATGCTGCTGAGCGTCCCAGCATGCGGCCAGCCCGCCGCAGTTACCGGGCCTGAGACATCAGGAGCGCAGAGGCCCAGAGAACCTGCTTGAGACCTTTGCTACTCCCCGTGTGGCCCACAGACTGGCAGCGACAGAATCTCCTGGGAGCTTGTCTAGAACGCCGGCCCTCAGACCCCTCTGCAGACCTGCTTCATCAGAATCTGCATCTCCCCGTGGTCACTGCAGGTGACCTGGCTGTGGGGGACAGTGAGAAGCATGTGGGTCAAGGGCAAATCGAGGGGGAGGCACTGGGATGGCTGGTCCAGCTCGCCATCGGGGTACTGTCTCCTCTGCTCAGCAGGACCAGCTTTGGAGTTTATAAAGGGCATGGGCAGCCTGGAGGGGATCCAGGACACCGGCCCTTCAAGCCCGGCCCAGCTGATGCTCCACAGGTGCAGGAGGAAGGTAGGGGGGATGGCAACACGCGGTCGGCTAAGCATCAGCACCAAGTGCCTGAAGCCCATTCATATCTCCACTCCAACACCCACACACAGATCTTGGGGCTGTGATCTTGCCCCACTCTTCCGGACAACTGAAGGAAGCAGAGCCCACCCTGCTGGAAAGGCCTAACTCTCCACAAAGCCCAGCTCTGGGCTGGCTTCGTGGCCGGGGATGCTGGTGAGTGCTGGGAGGCCCAGCAGGTTCTGGGACTCCCATGAGCCCAGTCCCTGGAAAGCAGCCTAGAGAGTCAGCTGCACTTGAAAAACTGCCCTACTGTCACAGTCCTCCCCATCCTCCTTACAAAACACCCCTTTCTCAGGCTATGTAACGGGGTCCCAAAGACCGCGGCTACCAAGACCCGCAGCTCCACACGGCGCTGGTCCTAACACAGTGCATCCCACCGGCCAACCCCGGGGACCGAGGGGACCGTCAGGAGCGAGGGTGCTCACTTGTGGCTCTGGGGCACAGCCAGGCAGCAAATGGGCTCAACTCGGTGCATGCACTGTGCCCCCCAAACAGATTTCCAGCTTTTCTTGAAAAATGTAGAAGATCTGGCGATATTAAATGCAATTCCTGCAGGAAAATGACCAAGTGGGACTCTCCCCAGGCCCTGGATGCCAACAAGGCATGTCACCCCGTTCCCTCCTGTAGGTGCCTGGCCTGGCTACTAGGGACCAGAGCTTCTCCACTGGGGTGAGTCCCACTTGGGGGAAGCACCCCTCCCAGGGACATTTGGAAATGTGTAGGGACAGTTCTGATGGTCACAGGAGGGTGTCATGTGTAGAGATCCAGCAGCTCAGCAACTGACAGCGCACAGGACAGCCCCCCACAACAACACGCTGTCCGTCCCAAGTGCAGATAGTGGCGAGGTGAGAAGCCGTCGTCAGAGCCCCATGTGGGCGCCCTGAGACAGCGTGGCCCCAGGAGGGGCGGGCAGGGCCTCCGAGGGGCTTCGGCTGCCCAGTGGGACACAGCCTCTCCCCGTGGCAACGCGCCCCTACTCACTTGGAGAGTTTCATCTCTATCTGCTGCCGGATTTCCTGTCTCTCTTCATCAGTTCTCCTGGGGAAAATGTTCCTGTCTTCCAGCTCCTGCTTGCTGGGCCGATTCCTCAGCTTTACCGCCAAGAGCTCCTTCTTGCATTTCCTTGGCAGTGTTCCTGAGCGCCACCAAAGAGAGGGGAGAGAAGGGACGAGAAAGCCAGTATTAGTCAAGCGCTGGCTGGTTGATCTAGCCACCCACCTGTTGGAGGAAGATTTCAGCATCTGAGCAACGGAGGCCCATTTGTTAGCTTGGGGTGTCTTCCAGCAAGAACATGGACAAGTCAGAGACAAAGTGAGGTCACCACCACTGGCACACATTCCACCGGTGGGCACTCAATCACACATCCCAGGCCTCCAGGAACCGACCTGCTCAACCTGTTTTCCTGGGGTGATTGGTCATGGTCCCGAGGCTTTCTTCCAAGTGTGGACTGTGTCTTACAGTTACTTTCCACATGGCATCCCCCTTCTCTCCCCCTTCCCCATGTGGCACATGCTCCCTGCTGACCATGCGGGTCTTCTTTCAGTCTCTAAAACATCCCACCTCCAAGTCTCTGCAGCCGGTCTGCCCTCTACCCATCACCCTGCTCGGCAAGACCGTCCTCGGTGGGCCCTGTCCTCACGGCCAGCCTCAAACCTTCCTGGAGGTCTGAAAGGGCTCCAATCACCGGTACGCCATACCACTAATTGCCCCCCGTATCTGATCTCTTCCTCGTCAGTTACTTTATTCTGTCTCCCGCACGAGACTGAGTTCAATGGCAGTCTTCCGTCCATGGGCCCCAGATCCGAGCTGATGCAGCAGGTTCCCAATGAAGACTACTGAGGGAGGGAAAGGGGGGCTGGCTCAGGGTCTCCAGGCTGGGGCCGATCTTTATTTCCATGGATGTCTAGGGTCAGCTGAGTGAAATCAGGGTACAAGTAAGATCTCAGAGAATGGAATGTCCAAATTAAGTGAAGTGGGGTTTGGCAGCATTCACGGGCAGGAAGGATCAGTCGTTAGTGGGCTCGGAAATGGAGGTGTTCCGGTTTGTTGAGCTTTCTGAACGAGACTCTCCACCTGCCCTGGTGAGTAACTGAGAAGTACAAGGCAGGGTATCTGCCTTTGCAGCTCTGCTGGGACATGGGTTTCAATCCCGGGGCTCAAACTATCATCCAGTGTGGACACTCCTGTGGGTGAGGACCCCGTTCTCTCTCAAAAAAAAAAAAGGCTTCCAAAGACAATTACCAATCAGAAGATGGGAACACAAGGCAAGAAATAAGTCTTAATGAGGTGACAGTTAAACAGAAGTTCAGGATAAAGTAAGACACAAATGTTGGGGCTCAGCTGAAGGTTGAATTTCTAATGGGAGCTTGCTTGTTGTGTGTTTCATAGAGACAGAGAAAAAGAATGACTCTACAAGCCATTTCAGCAAGGGGTCCAGCCTGGATTTATTTTAATAGCTTTATAAATGACTAGAGCCCTAAATTTATAGGATCATAGAGAGCCTGAAGGAGTCACATGGTTTTCAGTTAGTCTTTACTGTGTGTTCTGGGGGAAATCAAAAGGCGTGGTGGCCATCATGAGTTAAGGGAATCTTGAAGGCCTCAGGACAAATCCTTCGTGAATGTCAAGGGTCTAATACACGGCGAGAAGGGATTGCCATCTTCGGAGAACCAGAATGTGCTCAACCATGAAATAGCCCCGAATGAGGTTTAATCTTTTCAGCTTTTGATAACGAAAGTCTTTTAAGCCCACTGCAAATGTCTTGGGGTTCTTATTGTAAGCTTTGATCATATCTGTCCTTCACTGACAAAAAGATCCCCTCATCAGAGATTTCCAGATGTAAATGAGAATTCATTCCGCGCCGGGAACAAGCGGTTCTCCCAGGCTCCAGGCACAGCCCGTGCACTCGGTACGGTCACCCCAGCAACTTCTGGGGCCGCTTCAGGTCTTCCCCAGAGTGTCAGCAGCTTACTAGTTTTTGTTTCTTAAAAGTCAAAGAAGGAAATTTCCAGACAAATAGCTTAAAATGAGCCTTTTCCTAAATTTGACCAGCATGTGTACCTGACCGTTGGCCTCGGTGTGACTGAGCACATGTCCCAGGTAACGTGGGGCGGGAGGTGAAGCTGGAAAGCAGCGGCCAGGAGATCTTCCTGTGCAGGCTGTGGGGAGCGAGCCAGCTTCGCGCCCCCCCCCCCCCGAGTGCCCCGGTACACACCTGTGTTTCTGTGTTCTGACCCAGAAATCCCCCCTCTAGGAGTCTGCCTCCCAAATCAAGTGGGCCAAGCACATAAGAGCACACGAAAATGTATTCATACAGCATCCTCGATGTAAGTAAGAAATCACACACGACTGAACAATCCTAGACATCACTTGTCAGCTACGGGGCACTGTACCGCTGGGCCGCGGCAAACCCAGCGAAAACGGCGGCGTGTGGCTTACTGGGTGCCAGAAAGACGTTCATGGGATGCTTGCCATGTCTGGTAACAGGAGCTTGTACTAAGGCGTGTACGGCGTCTACAGAAATATATATGTACAGGTGTCTAATGCACAGGTGTCTAATTTTCCAAGTACATATATTATAAACTGACACAGAAATGTCAGGAACTGGTCGTTTTACATACTCATTTTGCTCTTCTGTATTACATATTTTGATCACATCATACCCCTACATGAAAACACTTATTTAAAAAAGAAAGAACCATGTTGAGCAACATCAGTGAACATGGTGGAAAACTCTCTCCTCTGTAAAAAACAACAGCACCAGACTCCCCCCACCCCAGCCCTGCGGCAGCCCTGACCTCTAAGAGTTTGCATTCTCAGTGATGACCCGCCAGGTCTGGTTCCCTAGGAACGACCAGCCTCCAACCCATCTGCGGGCTCCCCTGATGGCCCCACATACAAGGCTCGTTCCCCCGGATCTGACCAGAGCACGCCCAGCCCAGAATGTCTTTCTCTGGGTGCATTTGTTGAAAACTGCTGTCTCTCCAAGGCTGAGACTCTCATGGGCCTTCAGACCAGTTCTGCTCAATATCCTACGGAGTTCTGCATTGGCAAAAGCCCATTAGAAAAAAAAAATCAACATATAGGCCAAAAAATTAAGTAAATTAGAAGTTCGAGCCTGATGTCACCACCCCATATGCTGGGGATGCCTTTCTGATGTGCAGCTGACAGGCAGGGCGTGGGAGGTAGGATGGGGCCTACAGCAGCAGCCTGACAACCACCGAGTGGCAGAACCAGGGCTCCAGTCCAGCCAGCAGGAGGCAGTCTTGCACACGCCCTACTCACTGACCCCCCAGCATGTGTGCAGCCCCCATCACCCGCCTAGCCCCTGTCCCGCAGCCCCCATCACCCCCCTGGCCCCTGTCCCGCAGCCCCCATCACCCCCCTGGCCCCTGGCCCGCAGCCCCCATCAGCCTCCTGGCCTCTGTCCCGCAGCCCCCATCACCCCCCTGGTCCCTGTCCCACAGTCCCCATCACCCACCCCAACGGAGTGGAGTGAAGGATGCTCTTGGAGAACTTGAGGCTGTCAGTCACTCCCTTCTTTTGTGAAAGGCTCCCTTCCTTTTTCCAGGGGCTACCACACTGGCCTGGCATCTTCCTGCCTTGACAGTCACACCTTAGTCTCCTTCCCTGGTTCCTTGTCATCTGCCTACCTCTACATGTTGGGGTGCCCCAGGGCTCAATATTTAGACCCCTCTGTCCACACCTGCTTCCCACGTGACCACCTCTGTCCCATGAGACCCTCTAACCCTGCTGCTAATGGCTCAGGACTTCCCCAGGCAGCCCTGGCTTCCCTCCCACACTCCAGACTTGCTTACCCACTTCCTTCATTCCTTTGGATGTGCCCCCCAGGTCCCTATTCACCATCTCAAACATAGCATATCCACGACGGAGCACCTGCTCTCCCGCTGAAGCCCAGACAGGCTGAGTGACATTCGTGGACCTGCTCGGAGCAGCCAGGCACCCGCTGTGTCCACTCCACGCCCGGCACCGAGGGAGAGCTGTGCGGCATGTGCTGCTGAGCCTGCTCGGGTGATGGTGGGGAAGGAGCAAACAAGCACCTGTCATGGCCAGAGACACAGGATGTGTGCCTTCCCTGTGCAAATGCTCACGGCACATCCGAACTGCCCCGCCTGCCTGGCTCTTTCCCTAACTGTGGTCATTGCGTGAGCTGGAGATGTTTTCACTCACAGAGAAAATCAATTCTGCTGGGCTCATCCATGGAGAGAACTGCTCACAAACTCAGAAAGTGCTGCTGACATGCATAACACCAGGCAGAATAAGCCACAGAGGAGGGGGGCATGAGGGAGAGATCAGAAGAGGCTTCCTGGAGGAGGCGGCATCTGAGCTGGGAACTGAAAGCTGACCCCACTGCACCACGGGATGTGTGGTCCCCGAAGTTAGCTTTACTCCACAGAAGGAATATGTTGAGGAGATAAGCCTCATCCCCCAAAGTTAGAGTGGTAATGTGGGCTTCTGCATCTGGCCAAGACGGATAATGGAGACTGGCTCTTCTGCCCAAAAAGAAAACAAAACAAAGTCAAGTGACACAAAATAATGGTGAAAATGCTGGAAAGCACAGTTATCACGGTGGTGTAGGAACCAGATAAAGTAAGCCCTATGAAAGCCCTGCTTCTGCCCCCCCCCCCCCACCTCACCCCCAGGCTCCGGGCTGAGGACCCTGCGGGAGGAGCTGGGAGGAGCCTGGAACATGGCCTGAGTTGAGAAGGTGAAGGGGGAAGACCAAGGACCTCCGAGTCTGCAGGGTGGAACTGGGGGACAGGGGGACGCCCAGACGCAGAACCAAAGATCTGCATTTTATCAGAGGCTGGATTTAAACCTGAGTAACAATCACACACAGTGCAAATAGTCTGAATACCCTCCTTAAAGGCAGAAACTTCCTGTTCAGAATGGATAAGGAAGCAGGACCAAACTAGATGCCGCCTTCACAACACACATTTTGAACACCAAGACTTCAACAGCCCAGAAGCAGCCGGGGAATGATGCAGGGCTCCAAGGCCGATCCCAGGAAGGCTGAAGGGGCACATGAATGCCGACACGGTCGGTCCGCCAGCCAAGAACGCCATCGGGGAGAAAGGGGCAACTTCATGAGGAGAGGGAACAATGCCAAGTATTTGTGAACCTGGAGAGAGGTTCAAAACCATTAGGCTAACCTGACAAAGTGGAAAGGCTAAATCTAGGGGCGAGGGTTTTGACATCCCTGTAAGTAAATGTAGGAACAAGCCGAGGAAGTGTGCAGGGATGTGGAGGTGTGCACGGACATGTACAAGGATGTGGAAGGCAGTCACCACCTTCAAGCAGCTGCATCTGACCAGCGATTCGACTGGTGTTTATACAACCCAGAGTGGGACATCCTACCAGTGTCTCACGCATGGGCAGCAGTTCCCAAGACAACCACGGGCTGGGTTCTAGTCTAGTCCCCATCGATTTCAAAAGCCCTCCAGTCCTATGAAACCTGCTCTCCAGTCAGAGGGAAATTAAACTGGGTACTGGGAACAGAAAGATCTCCAGAAAAGTACCCAAATCTTTGGAAACTACATTAAAAAAAAACTTTGGAATAACCCATAGTTCTAGGAAGAAACCGAAAGGGAAATTAACAAATATTTTGAAGGAAATAAAAGCGCAACATATCAAAATGCTGTTGGGGGAGACTCCACAGCATTAAACACTTATCTTAGGAAAGAAGAAGGCCTTCAAACCAATGACCTCAGTTTCCATCTTACGCAACTAGAGAAAAAAGAGCAAATTAAACCCAAGGAAGTAGAAGGAATCATAAAGATCAGAGCAGAAACCAGTGAAATCAAAAACAGAAACATAAGGAAAAAAACAATTGAAACCAAAAGCTGGTTCTTTGAGAAGAGCAATAAAATAGATAAAACTCTAGGCAGCCTCATGAAGGGGGAGAAAAGGAGAAAGAGAGGGAGGGAAGGAGAAGTAGGGAGGGAGAGAGAGGGGGATGGGGGAGAAAGTACCAACATGAGGAAGTAAGACAGGTGAGGTCTCCATCTGATTCCATGCAAACTACCAAGGCTCACTCAAGAAGAAATATAAAACCAGAATAGACTTTTATCTATTAAAGAAATCGAATTTTCATTTAAAAACCTTCCCCCATAGACAAAAAACCCCACAGGCCCAGATGAAGTCAGTGACGACAGAGCATGTAGTAAATAATACCAGTTCCGTACACATTATTTCAAAAAGTTGAAAGCAGGGTAAGCTCTTGAAAGCTTCCTTTATGATGGTAGGATGGAGTGAAGTTCAAACCAGGAAAGACATGTGAATCAAAGAAACACTTAAAAAGACTGACACACCTCATGAATACAGATATAAAATCATAAACAACTTTAGCAAATCAAATCTAAGAATTTATAAAAACCATAATATACCAGGGCCAACTGGGAGGCAAGGGCAGGGTGCATCTGAAAGTCAGTCCGTGTGAACCACCAAATCACCAGACTTAAAGAGAAAGCATAGGGTTATGTCAGTCCCTACGGGGAGCTTGCCGGGTCAGAGCTGAAAGGGGCCCCCAGGGACCCCTGCCCACCCCACTGAGTGCCCCGGAGGCACTTCTCTGGACTCCTTGTCTTTATGTTGAAAGGCAGCTTTTCAACATCAGTAGGGAGCTGCTCAGATATTCTAGTCTGCCGTCTGCCGTTGGACTCCTCGGCCTGGAGCTAGCACACACAGTACTTCTTAAATAAACAATAAGGCCTTTCTAGAACCTTTAAAAACTCCTTGAACTATGTTACACCAAAGATGATCTCAGGACCCAGCATGAGAGTCACTCCCCACGCCGCCCATGGGCTTGCTGACTCGCCGACTTCCAGGATCCTGTAGGTCAGGCTGCGGCAGGAAAGGCTAATGCTTACATGGTGGCTAGTCCTCGTTCTCCCTCCTTCGTTACTATTTTTATGCACTTTTTATGCAGTATTTACATATGATATACAACTCATATGATATACAGATAACATACAAATACCTGGGTGTATTTTCTCCTCTGTAACTGGGGTGCACCATCAGAAAACTGAATGAACTTCTCTCTAATTTTTTCTGGTGCTAAATCTGGTCACACTCGCGCTGAGAGTCACTTGGGTAAAGCCTAGCCCCTTGTCACGACCTGCAGAACCTACCATGGGGATTCTGTCTCCGTTCAATGTATCATTGGGATTTACAAGACTATCCCGGACCCAAAGTCTCCCTATCTGCTCAGCACACAAGGCAGCCAAGGAGTTGCATGGGCGAGTCCCAGAAGGGGCTCACATGGCTCCCCAGAACTGCCCCCTCCCCCCAGGGGATGTGGCTCTGGTGGGAGGGGCAGACCCAGCTGGGGGCCACCCTAGAGCTGGTCAGGGGACCAATTCATCCTCGGACAGCTTCCCGGGATCAATTGCCAGGGTCCCCTCAAGCCTCATCACTACTTGGGGGCTCAAGTGTTTATTGCTTATTTATGGTCTTTCCAAAAACAGATAAAATTTGATGATCAGGGTCATTTTTTGCCATTAGTGATATTAGCTACTGTCACCATGGCTGGTATTCCTAGCCTCAGGTTACCTGGGAACTGGGAAGGTGATAGAGAATAAGACCCTCACATTAACCCTTTGCTCCATGAATAAAAGCCCTCCCATGCATGCACACACCAGGCCCCAGGCAGCCCCGGGCAACTTCCTAAGTGCACCCACTTCTGTTCTTCCTATGAGACTTCACCCACCTGGCAAACTCTCCTTCATTCTTCAAAACCCTATGGAAGCCTCCTCCACCCTCCCCATTACGTTCACCTACCACCCACCCCGCCCCATGCAGGCTGTGAAGCCCTCATCACCTGCTCCGTGTAACACTGTGTGCTCAAGGCAGAACGGTGCCTTTCCAAAAGTGGCCTTGGTCTATTTGTGAATGATAAAAGTAAGACGGGCTCATTCCAAAAGGCCAAGCAGCATAGACAGATGCAACTTTAACAACTGTCTTAAACTGCGTGCAATCCCTTCTCTCCTGGCTGGTTGGGACGTTTCCTCCTCTCCCTGCCCCTCCCATTCCCAGGGACGGATGCAGGAAAGTGCTGTGGGCGATGGGTGCTTCCCACTCTGCCTGGGAGGGGACATCAGCACATGCTCTCCCCACCGAGGGTCGAGGGCAAAATGCACATACATATCAACCCGATTTACTTCCAAGACTTCTCCTCAGGATGCATTCATAACCTTGCCTGAAATGGGGAACAGACTGGCCAGACACAGTGTCCCATGCCCAGGAGCAACGATCTAGATTAGATCATCCTGTCTGCACTTAGGCAGGCCGCCGCACCTGCCCTCACTCCCTGGCCCTCTCTAGAACCACCTGCAACTCTGGTGGACCTCCTGGAGGAGGCTCCGCCCTCACACCGGGCACTTCCCTCCCCTATATGCAAGCCCTATGCCCGCAAACAGCTCTCTCCAAAGCAGATTTAGAAAGAAGCAAACAGTAAAAACTACACTAGTTCTTGTTTTCCTTAACTTTCCAATGAGTACAAAGTAAACGTATGTCTTTCAAAGTCCCCGGTAAGCATCAAGGAGAAACCATTCGCACTCGAACGCTCCTGAAGAGGACATTACTTTGTACCTGTTACAAAGTTAAAATGACAAGTATAGTACCGTACATTTTACTATTTCTCCCCTAAGTAGAATCGGAAAGAAACAACCATGGGGAAGGAGTGAGCACTCACACTGGTTTGAGAAGCACCTCAGCCCCCACTCTGTCTTCTGGAACCTGAGCTGGATGCCATGAAAGACATACAGTGGGCGGCTTCCTGCAGGGGATGGCGGCTCTGCCTAGAAGACCCCCATCGAGGCCACAGCTCAGGGCAAAGGAGTGTGCACTGGCGTGTGCTCGGATCTTCCGCATCTTACCTGTTGTACCTTGAAGAGGATTAAAATGCATACACTGTTTTTCTGTTTCTGACTTTCCTTAGCTGTTTTGTCTAAAACACAATTTGTTGGTCCCGATCACACTGGGTGAGAAAAGGTCCGCTTTCTCATTTATTCTTTCTTTCTGATAATATAGAATATGGCTGTGTGAGCAACTTTACTTTACATCGTTAAAAAAAAACAACCATTTTCGAGTTCCTTCTGTCCCCTCCCTCTACACCTTGGATGCACTTCATGCTCGAGCCGGAACCTTCTGTTGAATGCCTGTGTCCACTGCAGACGTGGGATAACACTTGTTTAAGTGGTCCCTGACTGATGCCCGCTCGGAGCATTTCCAACTTTCCTGTCGCAATTACTACACATGAACGTCCAAAGGCGCCAGTGCTTCTCCACCAAAGGAGTGCTCCTTTCCGCACATATTCAGCAATGTCTGCAGGCATTTTGGGAAGTCACAACTGGGGTGGGGACTGCTCCTGACATGGAGGGTGTGAAGGCCAGGGATGCTGCTCTAGTGCACAGGGCACCCCCACCCATAGCAGGGAAGCCCCTGGCCCCCGGTGTGACAAGCACCAAGGCGGAGAAGCCCTCGTGCCTATAAACCACGTGCATGAGTGCTAGGTTAACCGGGGGAGAAATCCTGGAGACGAAGTTGCTGGAAGAGAAAACACACACACAGACAATTCCAATAGCTCTTTAGGGGGGCCCCAACCCTCTACGGTGACCCCAAAGTGCATGCCATTGAGGGCTCCCTCCCTGGGTCTCTGCACACTGTTCATGCTGATTTGGAGTCCAAGTACTCAGGCAGCATGCAGTCTGCCCTCGGCCACCTTGGGCTTCTTTTTTGACCTTGACTGTCCCCACAGACTAGTGTTTGGGGTTATCACGCCTCACCGATCACTGCCACCAGCCGCTGCTGAGCATAGCCAGGAACCTGTTCCCCCTGGGCTGCTTTTCCTGTCCTCATGGATGGTCTGATAAGCGCTCACCGCTGACAGAGTCAGCAGCACATCGCTCCCTTAGCAGAACAATACCAGTATGTGGAGTCTGAAGACGGGGCGACACGCGACAGCACTGCAGCTATCACTGGGGCACAGGGCAAAGAGGGCACGTTACTCCCCGTACTGGTTACATCCCAAGCAAGAGCTGGTGGGCTAGACATCCCTCTGCTTCCTCCCTGGAGGCCCTGCCCATGGCCACCATGCTGAGGGTGGGCCTGGTGCCTCGGAGGCAACTGTTAGATGTCAGGGACGTTACGTAAGGGCATCCGGGATGCCTGCTGCTACAAGGTACATGGGCTTCAGGATCTGGGGGCTCTAACACATCTTGTTTTCACATGGAGGGAGGAATGAGGACACAGATGATGGCGGCCATCACGTGAGCCCTGCAGGTAGTGACAGCTCGTCAGTCTGCTGGCAACCTGACCAGGGATGCCCAACTGTCACCAGGAGTTAGACCGGGGAAGCTGCGGCCTGGGAGTCCTCCCTCCCCGTCAGGGACAGGCGGTTCACAGGCGGGTGCCACCAGAGGAACCCTGGGGTGTTCCTGCCCAGTGCAAGGGGCCCCTCAGCCTGTCCTGCCAAACTGTCGATTCTCTGTGTCCATGTTCCATCCTTCTAAAGCCGTGTCCAAAGACACAAGTGCATGGATTAGACTTCCCAGTGGGGAACATGCCTGTTTGGCCACAGGGACATTGACCCTCTGGTTAAACGAACGAATCAGCTGAAGGAACAAGGAACAAATGCGCTACATAATATCAACAAAACTGGAGGCGAAATTCACTCAGATCCCGGGCACAGTGGCACGCAGGCTGTCCCCTGTCCTTGCCCTCTCATCGATGACGGCGATGAAGATAGTCACGAAGGCAGCACGGCTCTCAGCGCAAGAAGTCAGGACTCCACTGCGTGAACTGCCCCTCGTAACCCCCTTATCACTCCCATTCTACAGATGGTGTATCTGAGGCACAGAGAGGTTAAGGGAGTCTTCCAGGGTCAGAGAGCTAGAAGGGGATATATTTCCTCACGCGTAGAGCATTGCGACCGCTACAACGTCTCTCTGCGCACACGGGAAACCTGGAGAGGAAGGCGTACCTGAATGCATGGTCAGCCTTCAACTACAACATTCGCGATGCTCTAGACTAAATGGCTGGGACAGAGCCGGGACGTGCTCGGGTCACGAGGATGGAGCCACTGTAATGGGATGAGAGCCCTTCCTAAAGAGACTCAGGACCATTTGTTCCTCCCCTCTGTCCCTCCACTACAGAGAACAGAGCAAGCAAACAGCCACCTGCTAAGCAGGAAGAGGGCCCTCACTAGCACCTCCGTCTGCAGGCACCTAGACCTTGGCCCTGCCAGCCTCCAGAACTGTGAGAAATAAATGTGTGTTGTTGAAGCCACGGAGTCTATGGTATCTTGTCACAGCAGCCCAACCAGACAAAGCACCCCACGCAGGAGCAGCAGGGGCACTGCTCTCTCCCCACATGCACGTCCTGACTCTGCAGGTTCGCTGTGGTGACACCTTGCCGTGATGCCCTTCTGTTCCCTCCCTCTTGCTCCTCGATGTCCCCCTCCCTCCCACCTAGTCCTCTCCTGAGCACCTGCCATGTGCCATCCACTGGGCTGGTACAGGGACAGTGGACGAACTAGACAGATGTGGTCCCTGAGTTCAGGGCAGGAGAAAAGAGGATAAACAAACTCCTTGAAAGATTTTAAGCTTGAATCTTGGGGTGGCAATGACATAAAAACTGTTCCTTGTAAAATTCACTGCTGACTGAGCAAAATTTGGTTTCTAGGTCAGCATATAAGGAACCTGGAAGTCACTACCCTGTCCTAACACCAAGTAAAAGCTGAACACATTCAAAATGGCCACCTCCTCTTAGATCCCAAAGAGCAGCAGGATACAGGGCCAACCACCGCCCCGAAGAATGGAGATGGGACAGGTGTAACAGAGTCCCAGCTGCCCGGAGCTGAGAACCACGGGCAGAAGCCTCCACGGGAACCCAGCAGCAGGGTGGGAGAACCTGACTGGTAATTGAGGATTGCTGGAGGCTCAGGTGGACAATCTGAGGGTTAGAAACTACAGTTCCTATCACAGGGACCCCATGGTACCGTGAGTTTTACCGTCAGGAGCCCGGCCAGGTTCCCGCAGTGAATGTCAGAAAAAGAATCCCCTTTTGCTTCCTTTTGGCAAGAGAAGAGGAGAGGAAGGGATCTGAAATGCCCCAGAACACTCTGTTCCCCTTAACAAGTCTCCCTCTGAAGAAACCAGGCCACCACAGCCTAGCCTGCTTGGCTATCATCCCAGCTAAGTGACCCAAAGGAAGGAGACCCCCAACTCCAGCCCACAGCAACCCTCTTGTCCCACCTAGGGTGGAAAATAAAGCTGAGAAACACTTGTGAGCTTCACAGCCCAGAGGCATGGCTCACGGACACAGTGAGACCCGGTCACAGGCTACACAACACATCCCCCCCTCCGCATCACCAAAGCCCTGTTTACAGGGGCTACTTTTCTCCAGGGCGCCAAGCCCAGGTATTAGGAAAAGATCACAAGGCATCCCGAAAGGCAAAATCCCAATTTGGAAAGACAAGAACAGTGAAACCAGGCATGGCAGGGGTGTTGGAATCATCTGGAATTTAAAACAACCCTGATTAACACACTAAAGACGCTCATGGATAAAGTAGACAGCACACAAGACCAGGTGAGCAAAGTGAGCAGAGCTGGAAATCCTAAGAAAGAACCACAAAGAATTCTAGACATAAAAAAAAAAAAAAACAAACGCTGTCACAGAAATGAAGACTACCTTTGATGGGCTTATTAGTAGACACAGCTAAGAAAAGAACCTCCAAGCTTGAGGACATCTCAACAGACACTCTAAAAGTCAAAAAGCAAAAGGGAAGAAAACCTAAAACAAAAAACCAGAATATCCAAGGATTGACTGACAATTATAAAAGATGTAACATTCACATAATGGGAATACCAGAAGGAGAAGAATGAGGAAAGGACAGAAGAAATCTTTGAAATAATAATGAGAAATTTTTCAAATCAATGTCAAACACCAACCACAGATCCAGGAATCCCAGAGAACATCAAGCAGGGTATATGCTAAAAACAAAAAACAAACAAACAAACAAAACCAAAACCAAAACAAAACAGAATTATGCTTTCGCATAACATCTTCAAATGACAGAAAATCAAAAATAAAGAAAAGACATTCTATAAGAAGTCAGAAGAAAAAACATCTACAGAAAAATGAAAAAATTTCTATCCAGCTTCTCCTCAGAGACCACACAAGCAAGAAGAGAGTGAAATGAAATATTTAAAGTGTTTAGATAAAAAAAAAACCCACCAACCTAGAATTTTATAGAAAGTGAGAAATTATCCTTCAAAAGTGAAGGAGAAGCAAAGACTTACTAAGACAAACAAAAATCAAGGGGATTTGTTGCCAAGAGACCTGTCTTGCATGAGATGTTAAGTTTTTTAGGAAAATAAAACATGTAGATCAGAAACTTGGAACTGCATAAAGGGAGATCGTTAAGAGGAAACAGGTAAAGACGGCAGGAAAACTTTTATTTTTTCTTATTCTTGATTTACCTAACAGATAACAGTTTATTCAAAATAATAGCAACAATATATTAAATTACATATACTTATGTATATATCATACACACTATATTTTTGTGCTTATGTATATACCTTATGTGTATACGTGTGCTTTTAAGTAAGTGAAAGGAGGGACAGCAATGATACAAAGGACAAAGGAAGGATTCAGGATGATCTTGTTACTATAAGGTACTCATGCTACCTGCGAAGTGGTCTAGTGTTATTTAAAAGTGGATCTGGATTATATGTATATTATAGAAGATATGTAAACTCAAGGACAACCACAAAGAAAAAGTATAACTTATATGTAAAGAGAAAATAAAATTATATACAATTCTGAATTAAAACCACAAGAGGCAGGTCTTGCTGGGAAGATGGCAGAGTAGAAGGACCCTAAGCTCACCTCCTTCATGGATACAACTAAATAACATTCACATCAGTGTAAAGAACCCAGAAAGTCCAAAGGCTGGCAGAATAAACTCCTCCACTAAATGTAGAGAAGGCCCAGAGTAGGGAGAGAAATAGACTATCACACCAGGAAACCTGCACAGGGAAGGTGATTTCCCCATAACATCTGGCTTTGAAAACCAGAAGGTTGAATTTCTTGAGTTCTTACCACCAGTGTCTTAAAACCTGTAATTTAAAAAATCACCATACAAGAGAAAACTGAGTCCCATTAGAGGGAAAGTACAACAAACAGTCCATTGAAATACAGCACAGAAGAAGCAGCTTGAAGAACTCCTGGGGCATACCAGAGGGAAAATTATTTACTCATCCCAGAGCAAATTCCAGAGGGACAGAAACTGCAGGGAGACTCCTTCAGGAGTAAAGGAGCTGGCAGGAGCCATCTTCCCTCCTCCCCCCAGCACAAACACACTGCCAGCTTCAGCAATCAGCACAGCACGGATACTCACTTCCTAAATTGCTTACCCACTCCCTGTCCCAGCCATCCTTCAGTGGATTCACCCCCGTGAGCCAAGCCTGCCTCAGTCCCAGTGCTGCAGGTCCCCTCCCCCAGAAGATCAATACAAACCTTGCTAACACTGCATCTCACCCTCCTTGCTTTGTGGATCCACACCCTCCAAAATGCTCTTGGCCAGAGCCCATCCAAAACCAAGCCTGACAGTGCACAAACAGCCCTGAGAGGGACCAGCACCACTCCCAATAGACTCCTGCCCCAAGGAGAGGGAAAGATAACCACACACACCAGTCACACTGCAGACCCCTGAGAGTGGACTAGGGGCAGGCAGCTGATCTGACTACAGGCTCCACCGACCAACAAAAGCATCTGAGGGGACAACACAGAGAGAGTACCCTGCAGTTTGCCACCACTACAGCTCTGGCAAATGCCTGATTTGACTCAACTCAAGCCCGAGGGAACCTAGACTGGCACACTGATACCACTAACACTGGCTATAACAAGCCAAGAGAGCCACTGCAGATGACTGGGCTGAAGGGAAGAGTGTCTCAGCCAGAAGAGTAGGGTGTTTGCAACACACAGAGGAGACACCCCTGAAGCATCAGGTTCTGGGGAACAGGGGACACTGCACTGCAGGATACAATGCAGGACCTTGCAGGACCTCTTATTCAAATAAGGTCACTATGTTCAAGAGCAGTAGATGAAGCCAACTTCTGTAACACAGAGAAAGAGAGTTAGGCAAAAGGAAGACACAGAGGATTATGCCCCAAATGAAAGAATAGAACAAAACCACAACAAGAGACCTAAAGAAAACAAATATAAGTAATATCCCTGGATAGAGAATTTAAAGTAATGGTCATAAAGATACTCCCTGAACTTGAGAAAAGAGTGGAGGATACTAGTGAGACCCTTAAGAGATTTAAAAAAGAACCAATTAGAGATGAACACAATAAATGGAAAATAAAAATAAGCTAGATGGAATAAATAGCAGGTCAAGGGAAGCAGAAGAACAAATCAGTAGCCTGGACGACAGAATAGTTGAAAGTAGTCAAGCTGAGCAGGTGAGAGGAAAAAAAAATTTGCAAAATGAGAAGAGACTCAGGGAACTCAGTGACACTATCAAGCATAGTAACATTCATATTACAGAGATCCTGGCAAAAGAGAAAGAAAAGCGAGCAGAAAATTTATTTGAAGAAATAATAGCTGAAAACTTCCATAATCTGGGGAAGGAAACATACAGATCCAGGAGGCACAAAGATATCCCCCCCCAAATTCAACCCAAGGAGGACCACACCAAGACACGCAGTAACTAAAATGACAAAAAGTAATGATAGAGAATTTTTAAACAAGAGAAAAGAAGACAGTTACATACAGGGGGGGAATCTCATAAGGCTAACAGCTGATTTTTTAGTAGAAACTTCGCAAGCCAGAAGAGAGTGGCATGCTATATTCAAAATGCTGAAAGGGAAAAGTCTGCAGCCACGAATACCCAACAAGGCTACCACTCAGAATAAGAAGGAGAGATAGAGTTTCCCAGATAAACAAAGGTTAAAGAAATTTGTCACTGCTAAAGCAGACCTACAGGAAATGTTAAAGGGGACACTTTGAGTGGAAAGGGAAGACTAAGTAGGAAGCACAAAAGCAATAAAAACATCTGTAAAATTTAGTCAAGGGACTCACAAAACAAAAGGATGTAAAGTTCGACACCATATACTTAAGGGAAAGGAGTAAAGGATGAATTAAAAGTTAAGAACTAGCAACTTAATATACTCTATACACGCAAAAGAGCTTATATACAAACTTAATGGTCACCACAAATCAAAACCTATAAGTAACTGATATACAAACAATGAAGACAAATAAATCCAAGTATATCACTAAAGAAAGCCAAATAATCATGGGAAACACAGTGAGAAGAGAGAGAAAGAAAACAAAGGAAGAGAGAGGAACTATAAAAAAAACACCCATAAAATAAGTAACAAAATGGAAATAAATACATATTATCAATAATTACATTGAATGTAAGTGGACTAAATGCTCCAATCAAAAGACACAGGGTGACAGAATGGATTAAAAAAAAAACAAAACAAGATTCATCTATATGCTGCCTATAAGAGACTCATTTCAGACCTAAACATAACTGCAGATAGGAAGTTAAAGGTGGGAGAAACATTTATCATGCAAATGGATGTGATAAGCAAGCTGTGGTAACAATACTTTTATCAGACAAGGGATTTTAAAGCAAAGACTGTAATAAGAGATGAAGAAAAACACTATATAATCATAAAGGGGACTACAAACCAACAAGAAGAACAACAGCTATAAATATTCATGCACCCAACATGAGAGCACCCCAATATATAAAACAGTCAACAACAAACATAAAGGGGGCGCCTGGGTGGCTCAGTGGTTTAAAGCCTCTGCCTTCAGCTCAGGTCATGATCCCAGGGTCCTGGGATCGAGGCCCACGTCCGGCTCTCTGCTCATCAGGGAGCCTGCTTCCTCCTCTCTCTGCCTGCCTCTCTGCCTACTTGTGATCTCTCTGTGAAATATATAAATAAAAATCTTTAAAAAAAAAAAAAAACAAACAAACATAAAGGAACTAATTGATAATACAATAATACTAAGGGACTTTAATACCCTACTAACATCCATGGACAGATCATCCAAATGGAAAAAATTAACAAGGAAACAATGACTTTGAATAACACACCAAACCAGATGGATTTAACAGATATATTCAGAACATTCCATGCTAAAACAGCAGAAGACACTTTTTTAAGTGCACATGGGATCTTCTCCAGAATAGATACTAGGGCCACAAAACAAGTCTCAACAAATTCAAGATCAAAGTCATACCAACGAGAAACGAGAAGTCAACAAGAAGAGAAAAGCTAGAAAGAGCGCAAAAACATAGAAGTTAAATAACATGCTACTAAGTAATGATCAGATCAACTAGGAAATAAAAGAAATTAAAAAGGACATGGAAACAAATGAAAATGAAAACAAAACAATCCAAATCTTTGGGATGCAGCAAAGTTCTAAGAGGGAAGTTTATAGCAAAGCAGGTGTACCTCAAGAAGAAAAATATCAAACAACCTAACCTTACACATAAATGAACTAGAAAGAGAAGAACAAAACCCAAAACCAGTAGAAGGAAGGAAATAATAAAAATTAAAGCAGAAATAAATAATATAGAAACTAAAAAGAAAAAAAAGAGAGCTGATCAATGAAGCCAGGAGCTGGTTCTTTGAAAAGATCAACAAAACTCATAAACCTCTAACCAGACTCATAAAAAGAAGTGAACTCAGGGTGCCTGGGTGGCTCAGTTGGTTAAGCTACTGCCTTTGGCTCAGGTCATGATCCTGGAGGCCCAGGATCAAGTCCCACATCGGGCTCCCTGCTCAGCAGGAAACCTGCCTCTCCCTCTCTCACTCCCCTTGCTTGTGTTTCCTCTCTGGCTGTGTTTCTCTCTGTCAAATAATTTTTTTTTTTTTTAAAAGAAGTGAAGGGGTGCCTGGGTGGCTCAGTCGTTAAAGCGTCTGCCTTCAGCTCAGGTCATGATCCAGGAGACCCGGGATCGTGCCCCACATTGGGTTCCCTGCTCGGTGGGAAGCCTGCTTCTCCCTCTCTCACTCCCCCTGCTTGTGTTCCCTCTCTGGCTGTGTTTCTCTCTATCAAATAAATAAAATCTTTAAAAAAAAAAAAAAGAAGTGAACTCAAAATTAAACATGGCAGAAGAAAAATAACAACTGATAATACAGAGCTACAAAGGACTATAAAAGGATATTATGGAAAATCATATACCAACAAACTGGACAGCCTAGAAGAAATGGATAAATTTCTAGAAACATATAATCTCCCAAAATTGAATCAGGAGGAAACAGAAAATTTGAACAGATTAATAGCAATGACATTGAATCAGTCATGAAAACACTCCCAACAATCAAAAGTTCAGAACCAGATGGTTTATAGGCAAATTCTACCATACATTTAAGGAAGAGTACCCATTCTTCTCAAACTACTCCAGAAAATAGAAGTGGAGGAAAGCTTCCAAATTCTTTCTAGAATACCATCATTATCCAGATACCAAAACCAGATAAAGACACTATAAAAAGAAAAAGAACTATAGGCCAATATCACTGATGAATACAGATGCAAAAATCCTCAACAAAATATTACATAACCAAATCCAATAATACATTAAAAAATTATTCACTATTTGAAAAAGTACAACATCCATTCATGGTTTAAAAACAAAACAAAACAAAACAAAAAAACCTCAATAAGAGCACCTGGGTGGATTAGTTGGTTAAGTGTCTGACTCTTGATTTTGACTCAGGTCATGATCTCAGGGTCATGAGACAGAGCTCCACATTGGGTTCCACACTCAGCACAGACTCTGCTTGTCCTCCCCCTGCTCACATGCTCTCTCTTAAATAAATACATCTTTTTAAAAAAAGGCAACTCAACAATGTTTAGAGGGAACATTCCTCAATATAATAAAGCCCTTATATGAAAAAATCATAGTGACCATCATACTCAATGGGGAGAAAATGAGAGTTTTTCCCCTAAGATCAGGAAGAACAGAGGGATATCCACTGTCACCCCTTTATTCAACATAGTACTGGAAGCCCTAGCCACAGAAATCAGACAACAAAAAGAAATAAAAGTATCCAAATTGGTAAGAAAGAAATAAAATTTTCACTCTTTGTAGCTGACATGATAGAGAAAACCATAGAGATTCCATAAAAAAACTACTAGAACTGATATATGAATTCATTAAGGTCACAAAATACAAAAATCAATGTACAGAAATCTGTTGTTATTCTATATCCTAATATGATGTAGCAGAAAGAGAAATTAAGAAAACAATACCATTTACAACTGCACCAAAGATAATAAAATGCCTAGGAATAAAACTGACCAAGGAGATGGAAGCCCTGTACTCCAAAAACTAAAAATCAGCCACTGCAACTTCTTTCAAGACATGTCTCCAAAGTCGAGGGAAAACAAAGGCAACAAATGAACTACTGAGACTTCATCAAGATAAAAAGTCTTCTGCAAGGCAAAGGAAACAGTCAACAAAACTAAGAGCTAACCCATGGAATGGAAGAAGATATTCACAAATTACATTACAGGTAAAAGGCTGGTATCCAAGCTCTATTAAGAACTTTTCAAATTCAACACTGAAAAAACCACAAATAATCCAGTAAAAAAATGGGCAGAAAACATGAACAGACATTTCTCCAAAGAAGACATACAAATGGCCAACAGACACATGAAAAAATGTTCAACATCACTAGCCATCAGGGTAATACAAATCAAAACCACAGTGAGATACCACATTATACCAGTTAGAATGGCAAAAATTAAGACAAGAAACAACAAATGTTGGCAAGGATGTGGAGAAAGGGGAACCCTCTTACACTGCTGGTGGGAACGCAAACTGGTACAGCCACTCTGGGAAACAGTATAGAGTTTCCTCTAGATATTAAAAATAGAGTTACCCTCTGACCCAGAAATTGCACTACCGGGTATTTACCCCAAAGATACAGATGTAGTGAAAAGAAGGGGCACGTGCACCCCAATGTTCATAGCAACAATGTCCATAATAACCAAACTGTGGAAGGATGCCCTTCAATAGACAAATGGATAAAGATGTGGTTCATATATACAATGGAAGATTACCCAGCCACTGGAAAAGATGAAGGCCCATCATTTGCATCAAAATGGATGGAACTGGAGGGGATTATGCTAAGTGAAATAAATCAAGCAGAGAAAGAGAATTATCATATGGTTTCACTCAGATTTGGAACATAAAGAATAGCATGGAGGACCATAGGGAAAGGGAAGAAAAACTGAATAGGAAGAATCAGAGAGGAAGGCAAAATATGAGAGACTCTGGACTCTGAGAAACAAACAGGTTTACAGAAGGGAGGAGGGTGGGAGGATAGGGTAGTGGGTGATGGGTATTAAGGAGGGCATGTTTTGTGATGAGCAGTGGGTGTTATACACAACTCATGAATTGATGAAGACTATACCAAAAACTAATGATGTGCTATATGTTGACTAACTGAACATAACAAGAAAAAAATAAATTAAAGATGACAAAAATGAAAAGATATTCCATGCTCATGGATTGGAAGAACAAATAATGTTAAAATGGCCATACTACCCAAAGCAGCCTACAGACTTTATGCAATCACTATCAAAATACTAACAGCATTTTTTTTTTTTTTTGCAAAACTAGAACCATCCTTAAGTTTGTATGGCAACACAAAAGACTCCAAGTAGCCAAAGCAATCTCGAAAAAGAAATAGGAAGAAGGAGGCATGACAATTCCAGTTTTCAAGTTATAGTACAAAGAGAAAGTATCCAAAACAGTATGGTACTGGCACAGAAAGACACACAAATCAATAGAACAGAAAAGAAAACCCAGAAATAAGCCCACAATTATATGGTCAATCTTTGACAAAGGAGGCAAGAATATGCAATGGGAAAGAGTCTCTTCAACACAAGGTCTTGAGAAAAGTGGACAGCTACATGCAAAAGAATGAAAGTGGACCACTTTCTTACACTATACACAAAGATAAACTCAAAATGAATTAGGGACCGAATTGTAAGACCTAAATGCATAAAAATCCTAGAAGAGAGCACAGGTAATAATTTCTGACATTGGTCATACCAACATTTTTCAATATAGGTCCCCTGAGGCAAGGGAAACAAAAGCAAAACTATTGGGACTACATCAAAACAAAAAGCTCCTGCACAGCAAAGGAAACAACCAACAAAACTAAAACTAACTTCAATATACTGAAGGGGAGAAGATATTCACAAATGACAAATCTTATAAAAGATTAGTATCTAAAATACATACTTACATAATCCAACACCAAAAAAGCAATCCAGTTAAAAAAACAGGCAGATGACATAGATATTTTCCCAAAAAAGACAAAGAGACAGCCAACAGACACATGAGAAGATGCTTAACATCACTTAACATCATGGAATGCAAATCAAAACCACAAGGAGATAGCACCTGGCTAAAATAAAAAACCTACTGTTGATGAGGATGTGGGAAAAAAGGAACCCTCGTACACTGTTGGCGAGAATGCAGACTGGTGCAGCCACTGTGGAGGACAGTATGGAGGATCCTCAAGAAACTAAAAATAGAGCTACCATAAGATGCAATAATTGCATTATTTATCCAGAGAGTACAAAAATACTATTTTTGAAAGGATATATATGCATCCTTATGTTTCCTGCAACATTATTTACAATAACCAAATTATGGAAGCAGTCCGAGGGTCTGTGGGTAGGTTAATAAAGAAGTGGCATATATATACAAGGAATATTATTTAGCTATAAAAAAGAATGAAATCTTACCACCTGCAACAAAATGGATGGAGCTAGGGGGTGTAATGCTAAGTGAAAGGAGTCAGAGAAAGACAAACACCGTATGATTTCACTCATATGTGGAATTTAAGAAACAAAATAAATGAACAAAGGAGAAAAAAAAGACAAAGCAAGAAATAAACTCTTAAATACAAAGAACAAATGGATGGCTACCAATGGGGAGATGGATGGGGATGAAGGTGAAACAGGTGGTGGAGATTAAAGAGGGCACTTGTGATGAGCACCCAGTCATGTATAGAAGTGCTGAATCACTATATTGTACATCTGAAACTAATATAACACTGTACATTAACTATATTGGAACTAAAATGCAATAAAAAATGGAAGTACAAACGGTAGAATCGAAGAACAAAGAACAAGGGCAATAAACAGAAAACAATAATAAATATGGTAGATATTCACCCAACTATATTACAAATCCCTTTTAATGTCAATGGCCTAAAGATACCAATTAAAAGGCAGAGACTGTCAGAGTAGATCAAAAGATAAGACTCAACTCTATGTTGTCTAAAGAAACTACTTTAGGGGCGCCTGGGTGGCTCAGTTGGTTAAGCGACTGCCTTCGGCTCAGGTCATGATCCCGGAGACCTGGGATCGAGTCCCACATCAGGCTCTCCGCTCAGCGGGAAGCCTGCTTCTCCCTCTCTCACTCCCCCTGCTTGTGTTCCCTCTCTGGCTGTGTTTCTCTCTGTCAAATAAATAAAATCTTTAAAAAAAAGAAAAAAGAAAAAAAAAAGGAACTACTTTAGATATAAAGACACATAGAGATTAAGAGTAAATGGATGGAGAGAAATATACCATGATAACATGAATCGAAAGAAAACAGGAGTACCTACATTAATTTTAGGAAAGCAGACTTCGAAGCAAGGAAGTTCGTCGGGGATAAGTAAGGGCATTCCATATGACAAAGGGGCTTATTCTTAAAGAAGGTGTAACAGTTCACTTTTTTTAAAGATTTTATTAATTTATTTGACAGAGAGAAACACAGCTAGAGAGGGAACACAAGCAGGGGGAGTGAGAGAGGGAGAAGCAGGCTTCCCACTGAGCAGGGAGCCCGATGCGGGGCTCGATCTCAGGACTCCGGGACCATGACCTGAACCAAAGGCAGTCGCTTAACCAACTGAGCTACCCAGGCTCCCAGAAGGCATAATAGTTCTTAACAAGTATGCACCTAACAACAGCATGTCAAACTATTTGACAAAAACAGAACTGCGAGGAAGGATAGATGAGCACATTATTGTAATTAAGACTCTAACACCCCTCTCTCAGAAGTGGGCAGATCCAGGAATGGAATATCAGTAAGGACTTGGGTGAACCCTAAAGCACCGCCAACCAACTGGGTATAACTGACACCCATAGATTACTTCATTCAGCAAGAGCAGAATTGTTTTCAAGGTCACATGGAACATTTACCAAGATACACCACATTCTGGGCCATAAAACATACCACCACAAATTTAAAAGAATACAAATCATATAATGTGTGTTCTCTGAGCACAGTGCCATTAAACCAGTAATCAGTAACAGAATGGCAACTGGAAAACCCCAATATACACAGAAGTAAATCAACACATGAGTCAAAGAAGAAATCCCAACAGAAATCTTAAAATATTTTGAACTATATGAAAATGAAAATGCAACTTATCAAAACTCATGGGATGCAGTAAAAGCACAGTTTAGAGGAAAATTTATAGCACTGAATGCATGGATTAGAAGAGAAGAAAGACCTGAAACCAGCAACCTAAATTTCCACCTTAGGAAACTAGAAAATTAAGAACAAATTAAATCCAGAGCAAGCTGAAGGAGAGAAATAAGAATTAGAGCAGAAATCTGTGATATCCAAAACAGTAAATCAATGGAGGAAAAAAAATCAATGAAACCAAAACGTGGCTCTTTGAAAAGATCAATAAAATTATTAACCTCCAGCCAGGATAACTGAGAAAAAAAGATAGAGGCCACAAATTACTAATATCAGAAATGAAATAAGGGACATCACTACAGATCCCATGGACATTAAAAGAATAAAGAAATATTATGAATAACTCCATTCCCACAAATTGCAAGTCCTGGAGGAAATGGATCAATTCCTCAAAAGACACAATCTGTCCAAAATCACAAGAATAAACAGATGATCTAAGAAATTGAATCAATAATTAATAACCTTCCAAACAGAAAACAGTAGGCCACGATGAGTTCACTGGTGAATTCTACCAGTGGTGCCTTACCTTCAGGTCACCACATGAGTCAATTAAAATTCTAGAAATTTTAAGGACATTATACCAATTCTCTTCAATCTCTTGCAGAGGACAGAGCTGAGGATAGGACGCTAACTCGTTTTGAGACCAGTATTACCATAATACCAAAACCAGACAAAGACAATACAGGAAAAAAAAAACCCTCCAGACCAACAGCTCTCATGAACACAGATACAAAAATCTTCAGCAATATATTAAGAACAATTATTTAAATTGTTAAGTAAGTTTTAGGGGTGCCTGGGTGGCTCAGTCAGTTAAGCATCTGACTCTTGATCTCAGCTCAGGTCTTAATCTCAGGGTCATGAGTTCAAGCCCAGCACTGGGTTCTATGCTGGGTGTAGAACCTACTTAAAAAAGTTTCAAAATGCTAAATTATTAAATTTTAAATGTTTACATTAAATTTAAGTGAAACATTAAAATTCTATATTAAATAGATTTTAATTAGCAAATTAGCTAGAATTCAACATATTAAAAAAAAAAGAATCTCGACACAGATCATATAACTGTCACAAAATAGGTCACACATCTGAATGTAAAATTCCAAACTATAAAACTCTTAGAGAATAACATGAAAAAACCTAAGTGGGCTTGAGGATGGTGATGTCCTTTTCAGATACACTGACCAAAGCACAAACCATGATAAAAATAATCGATAATCTAGACTCCATTAGAAACTTCTGTTCTGTGACAGACAATGTCAAGAGAGTAAGACGGGACAAAGATTGGGAGAAAATATTGCAAAAGCTACATCTGATAAAGGACTGTCATCCAAAATATAACAATTCTTAAAATTAAGCCATAAGAAAACAGATAACCTGATTAAAAAAAAAATTGGTCCAAACCTTGACACCCCACCCACAAAGATAGACAGGTAGCAAGCGAGCACACATACAGAGGGATGCTCACATCACAGATCATCAGAGAAATGTAAATTAAAACAATAAGACAGTACCACACAGCTCTGAGAAGGGCCAAAATGCAGAGCGTTGATGACACCAGATGCTGGCGAGGATGCAGAGCAGAGAGAGCTCAGTCACGCTGCTGGGAAGGTAAGATGGCACAGCCACTTTGGAAGACAGTTTGATGGTGTCTTATGAATCTGAACATAGTCTTACCATACCCATCGAGCAATCTCACTCCTTGGTACTTACCGAAAGGAGATGAAAATCATGTCCACATGAAAAACTGCATGTGAGTTTTACAGTCACTTGATTCATAATTACCAGAACCAGGAAGGATCCAGATGTCCTTCAGTAGGAGATGGGTAAACTGTGGTCTATCCAGACAGTGTAATATTATTTGGCACTAAAGGGAAATGTGCTATCTAGCCATGAAGACATGGAGGAAAACTGAACTGCATATTACGAAGTGAAAGAAGCCCGTCTGGAAAGGGCACACACTATACAATTCCAACTATATGACATTCTTGAAAAGTAAAACTACACACAATAGTAAGATAAGTGGTTGTGGGGGTGGGAGGGATGAACAGGGGGAGCATGGAGGATTTTTGGAGCACTGAAAATTCTCTGAACGAGATCACGATAGACACAAGTCCTTGTACATTTGTCTAAACCCACAGAAGGCACAACATCAAGAGTGGACCCTTTGGGGGATGAGGGGTCAGTGGAAGTTTATCAATTGTAACACACGCAGCAGTCTGGGGAGTGATGCTGGTAGCGGGGGAGGCTCTGCGGGGTGCAGGGTTGGGGGGGCACATACAAGTCTCTGCCACTTTCTCCTGATTTTCCTGTGAACCTACAACCACTTGTAAAAACTTCAATCTTAAAAATTCACCTTTGATGAACCTGAGAACATTCCTGGTGTCCTGTTTTTGCCCAGCACTGACTACACACACCCGTGAAGGTACCTGTCCCCTCTGCTGGCTGATCGGTCACACATCTGTCTGGGTTGACAAAGGCCCCTCATTTGCTCTGCGTGGAAAGTTCACCTGTCAGACCCCGAGAACGACAACCAGTCAAGGGGGACAGACTTCCAGCTGACTCACAAGGTGACCTGAAGGTGAGGCACCACCCCCTCCTAGAACTGGAATTCTCTCACTGATGTGTATGACGCCGAATTCTCTCTCATTAGAGAATTCGGGTTGACACAACTTTGGACTGTTCACATGGGACAGGCCAATGCCCATGAAGCTTCCTGAACCCGAGAAGTGGAGAGCTGATCTCTGTCACTATTGGCCTTCCAGGCAAAGCAGAACTACTTTCCTACTGTGAGTAACCGTCCTAAAAGTAACATTTTTCTAGAACAAAAGTGGAATTTTTTCCTCCAAGTACTTTACCTGAGGCCTTCTTGGAGAGGATCATGAACACAGAGGGGAATGTGTAAAAGCAAGGAACCCGCTTTTCCACACTGGGTTTCCACACTCCGGGAACCCCACATCAGGACCTGGCAGGAGCACCCAGAGGCTCGATTTGCAGAACACTGAACTCTCCAGGTACCCCCTGTGGTGAAGGGGGAGGAGGTGCGGGTCAAGCCAAGGGAGCACGGGGAGCGTGCAAGCTGTGCCAAGCGCCACACCTTGCTGGAGCCTCGGTCTCATGCTGTCACCACCGTGGGCAGAGCTCAGGGTGGAGGCACCAGGGACACAGACCAGTAAGTTGCTTCTTCCTTGGGTGTCTGTGACAAATGTTTTTTTTTTAAAGATTTTATTTATCTAGTTGTTAGAGAGGGAACACAAACAGGGGGAGCAGCAGGCAGAGGGAGAAGAAGGCTTCCCGCCGAGCAGGGAGCCCAATGTGGGACTCGATCCTGGGATACTGGGGTCATGACCTGACCCAAAGGCGGCCACTTAACGACTGAGCACCCCGGCACCCTCCCGTTATGCCTGATGACGTGTGCAGCAAGCCCAGCCCATAGAAGGGTGTTCTCAGGGTTGAACCCAGAACACAGGTGTGCGTGGGGGTGGGACGGCTCAGGGTCTGCACATGCCGTTAAGTGCAGCACATTCCCGGGCAGCATGGCGAGGCGCCTACGCACATTAGCAACAATGTTTTGAGGACTTCTACCCTCCCTGCTCCCATCAGACCATGCTGGCTCAGCCAGGAGCATGTGATGCCATTGGGAGAGGCTGGAGAAGGTGGAATGGTGACCCCAAAAGACACGGGTACCCTGTCTCTGTGAATTCAACCTTATTTGGGAAAAGATGCAATCTGTTTTTCTAGATGTAACTAAGAACGTGAAAATGAGGAGATTCATCCACGATTATCCAGATGGACCCTAAATCCAATGGCTAGTGGCCCTGTAATAGAGGAGAGGGCATATCTACGGCCAGAGCACCTCGAACATGCTCTATCTCGTCTCATGTTGGTAGCTAAGCAGGATCAGCCCTGGTTAGTACTTGGATGGGAGAAAGGGAGAGGATCCAGGGAGAAGAGGAGAAAGGGATGTGACCACGGGAGACTGGGGCAAGCAGCGGCCCTGCAGGGGAGCCTGGAGCCGCTGGCAGCCAAAGACACAGGCAGGATCCACTCTGGGAGCTGAAGGAAGCATGGGCCAGGGGGTAGAGGCCCCAGGTGCTGCTGAACAACCCCCAAGGCACAGGACCCATCCTCCAACGTCCCTGGTGCTGAGCTTGGAGGAGACCAGCACCAGCCTGGCATCCCCGCTTTCGCCAGCTGTTCTCAGAGATCCCTTGCATGACCCCATCCCTTAGAGGCTGATGGGCATTCAAGGAAGAGAGTGCTGGGGACGGGTAAGCGTGGGGCAGTCCACGGGCTGCAGGCTCCTCTGACACAGCCCCTCAGCCCATGGCGGGCTCCAGGTTTCTGCTTCAGTGATCAAAGTCAACCTCTTCCCAATGCACAGAACGCTGGCGCTGCCCACAAGCTACGGCACCCACTCCTGGAAACCCCTCGTGGGCCAGCGCGGAAAAGCCTCAGAAGTCAGCAAGGGGACAGAAGAGGTGAGAGACAGGGCTGCTCTCTAACCCTGGTCCACCCGGTCATGGTGTGTGATGCCCGCATCCCTCTAGGACCAGCCAGGACCAGGGTCAATGTCAGCCCCTTCCTCATTTGTCACAGACACCCAAGGAAGAAGCAACTTACTGGTCTGTGTCCCTGGTGCCTCCACCCCGAGCTCTGCCCACGGTGGTGACAGCATGAGACCGAGGCTCCAGCAAGGTGTGGCGCTTGGCACAGCTTGCACGCTCCCCGTGCTCCCTTGGCTTGACCCGCACCTCCTCCCCCTTCACCACAGGGGGTAGCTGTGACGCTCTGTCTTCAGGCTAGGGCGGAGCCGTTACTCTGACCTCCGGAGCACGCCGGAGGACAGCCCTGGAGCCGGGCTTCTGATGGCCTTGGGAACACGTGTTCCCAGACAAGCAGGCATTAGCCCAGAGGCACCACATCGGGGATGGCCGCTGGACTCTGTCCCTCTCTCCCTCCTCCTCCTGCCTCAGCTTGCCTCCCTGGCGGCAATTTTTGCTCTGTTTTCCAAACACTGGACCTTTGAGTACCGCATGTATGGCCTTGTGCCGTCTTCCTAAGTGGCAACACTCTCAAAGTTACTTACAGATCCTCTTCTATGGTGTTTTCAGAAACACAGGAAAAGGATGACACAGTTACCAAAATAAAACAGGTCCCTCAGTGTCTCCTCATCCCTGCCCGGGGCCTGTGCACAGGCACCCCTGCTCATCCTCAGAGGAGCATCCCCCTTCCATCACCCTCGCCAGTGCTAGGCCCTCTGCCTGTCCACCCTCGGGGCTAGAGCCCGAAGTGCCTCCTCCCTCCCACGTGGTCTGAGACCCTACCCCCAGGCTCCGACCTCTCCTCACCTGAGATGATGGAGTCGTTCAGCGCCTCTTCATCCTGATACACCAGCAGGTCGTCCTTGAGTTCCGAACTCACGATCAAGTTCTCCTTGTTCTCCTCAGACCCCTTGGCGGCAGTCCGCTTGCTCTCTGAGACCCCATCGAAGCTCCAGGCCTCCTCCCTCTCCTTGGCCCGCTCCACACTGGACGTTCTCGACAGGCGGACATCCACCCGCTTCTTTGGGGACGCTTTACTGTCCCTTCCTTGAAAACTGAATGAGAAGGCAGTCTGGGTTAGATGCTGTCCGCTTCACCAGAGGACCCAGCCCAACCAACCTGGGGGCTTGTGAGGATGTTGCAAAGATGGGCCCCAAACACGTGCAGCTTCTGTCTGGAAGTCACAGGACAAGCAGCCCCAGAGGGCGCACACACTCAGGCTGTTGAGAACGTGTGGTTCTGAGCAACTAAGGGATGCGCCTGGGCAGCCGGCCACACCCCGCGCGGCACAGGTCAGGCTCCAGGACGCCCCGAGATCAGGCAACCTGTCTGCTTTGCCCTCCATTGATCACTTCTCTTTCTCTGTCTATGGACACATGAGATCAAAGATAAAAGTGTAAGCCTCAGGAACAGGCTTAATCATCCTCCTGCCTAATGACAACTCGAAGTCTTCACGGTCCTGGGGCAGTGTGACAGCCATTTCTCTTCGACAGGCACTCCCGCCCACCCTGGATCCCCAGGGGAAGAAATGCAAGGACTTTGTGGCCAGGCTCCCACCCGAGAATGTCCTCTCCCAATATGTGGCAACCAAGACCAGAGCCTGGTGCGAGATAAAAAGGTGGGTCTCTTTTCCAAAAATTAACAATTTCGAGACAGTGACAATGGTGCACGGAGCCCAGTCCGGGACAGGGCATTGGGGCCCGTGACCACACAGGGACACGACAGAAGGCTGATGTGAATTCGGGCACACAGGTCTCTGGACCAGTGGGGAGAAGACCTCACCTGTCCTGACGATGCTTGGTGGCCAGCGCCCTGTGCAGTTCCTCAATGACACGGCTGGGGGGCAGCGGCCGGTGGACAGTGGTAAGATGCGGAGACCCTGTGGGCGTGGAAAGCTGTCCTCGGAGGGGAGGGTCAGCACTCTTCCCACCCGGGCCTTGGAAGAGCACGGGCTGGCCTGGAGTGTGAGAGGAACCAACGAGAACATAAGTCTCAGGGAGCAGGGAGGAAGGACTCTGCAGAAAAACGAGCCCACGAGCACAGCCCCCCGGCCGGAGACCCTCGCACCCTGTTCCAGACATTGTGCCAGGTCCCCTGCCCCCGGAGCCAGAGACAGGGTCACCTCTGTCCAGCTCTATCCACGGGACCTCCGGCCTCCCGGCCTGGGAGCTGAGCTCCACTGACCCCTGCCAGGTCCCAGGTACAGCTCACCCTCCTTCCTAAGGCTCTGCTACAACTTCGGCCTCCTGAAGGTACACTTCCTATTGTGGGAACCAGCACACTTCCCCGCTCGGCAGGCGTCACTCAGCCTGGACCCACCATGGTCCCTGCTTCCCTACATCTTCCCCAACCCTCCCCCTGTACCTGACCCAGTGGGAACATTAGGAAGGCGAGTCTCTCCCCTTTCCCTCTGCATGGCATCTGGGCTCCTGGCCTAGTTCCAGGGTCCCGCAGGCTGCCTGCTAGGTGCTCTGGGTTCATCTCCTCCACTGTCCCCACCAAGCTCTCTTCACTCTAGCACAGGAGGATCTTTCCAGTCCTTGGGCGAAACGCACACTCTACGCTGAGCCTTTGCACAGGCTGTTCCCTTACCTGGAATGCCTTTCCCCTCCCCTGTCTGCACCAATCTTGCTTCCTCAGGGAGATCTTCTGCAATCCCCTCACACCTTCCGGTGGGACTCAAGGCAGCCCTGATACGTGGCATGAATTACTTCATCAGGTCTGTCCCTCTGACCTGACCGTGCCCCCCTGGGCAGGGAACGTGTGTGCCCCTCCTGGTGCTATGTCCCAGGCCTGACACTTGGTACGTATGCAGCAGACATTCATTTACGTGATATGAGTCTGGAGACTCAGAAGAGAGCTGCTCCAGTCCGTCGTAAGAAGGTGCAGCTTCCCTAACAGGTCCTTTCTGAACATTCACTCCAAGCCCCACACGGTATCTGCGGCTCAGAGTCCCAGAAAGCTCTGGGTTTGCTCATTACATAGGTCTGGCCTCCAGTCTCCATCAGCTAATTACCAACTAGAAGACCCCCCGCCCCGGCAAGTCCCCTGAACTCTCAAAGCCTCTGCCTTCTTGTCTGTAAGATGGGTCAAGAGCTCCCTGACGGGGCCAGGGGGAGCCCGGCGGCTGGGGTGGGGCCTGGCCCCTGTTTCGTGTTCATGCACAGACTTGTTCCCAAACAGGTCTCCTCTGTGGAGCAGACTCCAGGCTCCACCGATTTGCTTGATTGGCTACAAACAAATCAACTCCCTTTTAGCCTCAACAGAAACAGAGAGAGACAGATCTGAACCACTCCCTAAAAGACCTGACCTTTCTGATGCAATCCTAGAAAGTGGACAGTATCAAAACACACACACACACAGCCCTAGAAAGAAAACTGTAAGTCTCACTGAAACAGGTCATTTCTCTATCTTCACAAGCACCTGCTTCTGTGGACCCGGCCAGATAACATCAAACCGTCAGGCCTTGCCCCCAGTGGGCCTTGAGGCCACCCGGGCTTAGCCAGAAAGGAAAGGCAACACAAGGAATTCAGGGAGAGCTGAGCTAGGCAGGTGGGCTGAGCACACCTGGGGTAGGGAGCAGGTGGGCTGGGCTATGCAGCTTAGGCGAGGCTTCTCAGCAGAAGGGCCATCCGAGCTGACGGACACCCAAGGGTGCCAGCCAGAGTCAGGGCAGGGTAGGCGGGGGACTCCATCCCAAGTATGGCCCCCAGGGCCATCCCAGTTCTCTATGTTCCACTAGTTCATGCCCCACCAGCCTCCATACCTCCAGGGGCAGTCCCTGCTCATCACGGGGCCACACCCTGAGCAGGTGATGCTCAGCTGTTGCCTGGAATCCTTGCCCCATACTTGCTAGGAAATCGTCACCAGCCCAGGGAAACGGAGGGAATGTGGCTTGCCTGGGCTCACTCAGCCAGGACTCTGATGGGGTGTCTGTCAATCACAGACACACTGAAGGAGTACTTCCAGGTGCCGCGCCCCCTCCTCCAGCCTGGCCAGGGCGCCTCTCACTATTCCTTTCTCAGGTGAGGAAGGAGGCCCCAAAGCCAACTCCAGGTCATGCCTCCAGGGTGTGGCAGGGCTGGGACTGGACCGCCTCTAAGTATAGTTGGCAGAGGCCACAGGACCCCGTATGGGGGGAGGGGGTTAACACAGGGTCCCGGG